>MU224462.1:1548276-1569247 GCA_018584345.1 Thuja plicata | reverse complement strand
TGTAGTTGTTTGTGTATTTGGAAAGAATATCTCATCTTTCTTTCTCAGTTTCTTTCTATAGTGCAGTTTTTAGGTAGATATTTTCTTGTAGTTTTTAGTGTTAATTTTCTTTCCATTTGGTTAAATCTTTCGCTTCTATTTTGTGTTTACAAATAGAAGTTTGTAAACCTTTATTGCTTTCAGGTTAAAAGCATTATCAGTTTTAGTGTAAACTTATTCATTGTAAATCTTACACGGGGAGCTGTACCTGGTTAATTCAGAGGGCACTTACGTTCTTCATGAGGAAGTGACCCAACTGTTGGTGCTGGTTGAGTCTTCTTATTTGGGCATTTTGGGGTCAATTTGTAATCATTTTCTTCGAAGACAAATCTGTTCACCAACACTATATTAGCCATAGACCTGCCAAAGGAAAGAATGTTGTCTTTTTGTTCCGTGCCAATGTTAAAGCTGTCCTTTTTGTCTACAGTAGTAGCAACTTTGTCCTTCCCCTGGTTACTCTCATCATTATCCTCAATTTTGCTTTGAGTGTTATCTTCATTCTCCATATCCTTACCCTGCTTCTCCTTGTTCTCCAGGCTCTCATAAGCCGGTTCCTCGTCATCCAAGGAAATCAGGATACCCTTATGCTTCTTCGTCCTCTTGGTAATAGGGGATTTATCCTTGAAACAAGCTTTCCTTTTTTTGTTTTTCTTAGGTTTGTTGTCTTCTTCGTCAGTTCTGAAACCCTCCAGATTAGAATCCATCTCGACATACTACAGTTTTTTCTTTGGAGCCCTCTTTGAAGAGCTACCCTTCATACTACCAACCCCTCTGCTACTAATGGTGTTCCTCTCATCCTCAGTGTCATCTTCAAATTTTTCTCCCGAGTCTTCATCCTCGGTTTCCACATCATTTAGAATCTTGCCCTTAAACACAGTTTTCTCAATTTTCCTCATTTTTAACACATCATAAATCAAAACCATCAAGCCCTGATGAGAAGTGTGATCCCCTAAAGGGTCACTCTGGAAGTCTCCCATCATAACATTCAAAGAACTCATGAGATAAAAAGGAATACTCATATCCTCATTATGCCTAAAATGGTTCAAGATAACGAAATGATGCCCGTAGGCTCTCGAAAATCTCCCATCAAGGGTAAGATAACTGATAGCAGCATATAAAACAAAACGCCAAGGACGGTTGATATTAGTAGGACTGAAAAAAACCCCTACCTTCTTGGCCAATCTGTCCGCCTCTTCATCATTCTCCGGGAATCTCTCATAAGCTTTGTCAGAGTAGCTACGGTCACGGTAGAACTTCATCCCTTCCACAGGTAAACCCGTCGCTTCTGCGATAAGTTCCTCATTGATGGTAATCCATTGATTATTGAAGTAAATCTTACCTTTCTTCCAGTTTCGCATGAAAAACCAAGTAATAGCAGGGTTACACCCGCGCAACTTCTCCATATAAGTTGCAAAATTCCCCTTCTGCAAAATATCCCAGACCTCCGCATTTTGCTTCCATTCACTATAGTCTGATGGCTCATGTCTTTTCTGGCTTCCACCCATTCTGTTTCTGTTAACCTTGTCTTTCTGATTTTTTCTGCACTTTTTTTCACCGAGTTTCTCCTTTCTAGTAATGTGATCCGCAACTTTTGAAAACACCCATAATCTCTGTGAAATAGCATGTCACCAGCAAGTAGCTTTGAAGAGGATGACCACATCATAATTACATCTTACAACACTCGTATTAGCTGCAGTCATTTAATTAATTGTTTTTCACTTCTCTGAATTTCGTAGATCATCTCCTTGTGCATTAGGGATTTGATATTGTACGGCAAACTGATTTCATTTTGCCATGTAAAGATATGATTATTTTTACACGCGTAATTAGCCACCCAGTCAGCACTTTCATTACCTTCGCGGTACACGTGTAATAATACAATTGTTCATAGTCTTAATTATAGATTTTGCATTATCAATTATATTGCTAATCGACCATGAAGGGTTAGAAATATTATTAAGGGCTTTGACAATATTTAAGGAATCCCCTTCCAACCAAACATTATTGCAGTTGTATTCTTTGGCTAAGATAAGACCATTGAGAGCAGCCAGAGCCTCCGCTGTATGGTTATTTTGAACACCAATTGGGATAGCCCTCATCACTATACAGTGTCCTCTTTCATCCCCGATGACCACCCCACATCCTGCAATACCAAGTTTACCTTTTGATGCCCCATCAAAGTTGATCTTGGTCCTTCCCATCGGAGGGCATTCCCATATCACCCCCTCTCTGTTGTTGTTATGATCTTCCTTATTCAAATGAATTCCCCATCTTTTAAGAGTAGCACAGTCCTCTTCCCCTTTGGGATCACCTTTAATCTTCATAATTTTGAGATTCTCAATTATCATGCCCCGAGTTTTTCTGTATAATATTTTAGAGGGAGTAGCATTTCTCTGAAAATTCTTTCGTTTCTTTCCTTCCAGATCGCCCAAGTAATGTGGGTGTCTGTGTTCATGGTCGGTTTCCTCACGATGGTTTCGAAGGGCAAGGGACGTTTGTACCAATAGGCGAGGGAGACGGCTCATCAACCGATTTATAGCTGGACTCACTCTGAGGGCATCCCACATAGCACTCTCTAGGACTTCTTCCCGCACGGCTTCCCTCCTAACATGAGTCTTGATAGAGGCTTGCAACAATGCCACAGAATCCGAATTCAAGGCCCGTTCTCCCTCAAAAAGTTCCTCAAAGTCGTTGTCGTGTTCTCTGTTGCTTGCACTATCGTCCATTGGTTGGCCCATTATCTACCGTATGCCATCTACACTCCGTCACTTCCCGAGTTTGTAGCGACAACAGCGCCAGATGTTTGCCCCGTAGAGTAAACGAGTTTAATGCATAACAAAACAATAACTGTAATAGAGAATAACATACCAGAGAACTCACAGTGCTTTTATATTAATTCATTCAGTGCTTTACAATGTATGCCAACAACTTGTACTACGCAATAGCGTCCACATCCATAACATATATCACACCATCTAAAGGAAATACATGACATATATAGAGTCTGAGGGGGTGCGAGGCGAACAATCGCAACCATTCCAACTACCTACCCCTCGGTTACACTAACTAGCATTAACCACATGTTTTACCGACAACACCTGCAGGAGTAATAGACACTCATACCTTTTTAAGCTTGATTATTCGCTAATTTATATTGCCCAGCAATACAAATAAAGTTGACTGGCTTGTATAAAATTTTCATATGAGAACCATACATACTTCTCTCCACGCACACAAGTTTTTTTATACAATCCTGAATACTCTCGTGCACCAACAAGAGACAAAATGTCTTAAAACATTTGAGATCCTTCAGCCACGAACCCCAAATGAAACCACTGCTTTGTAAAGATTGTTCTCCCACAGTAAATATTAGTTTGATGTCAATCCCCAGGTCTTCCACCCAACATACAAATTCAGCGTAGCACCCAGAAAAGAATAACAGGGACAATATTTACACGGCTTTCTCAGTTTTATGCCAGCATTAGTTTACCTCTGCAAACTCCTGAAATGTATCGTATATAGCATTCACGGCAAATTCTAATTGGAACTCAGCAGCCACGGCAAGGTTGATGTCTTTCAATCATACTTCACTTAGCACCTTGGAAGAGCATAGAACTACTCATTCCCTGTCTCATCAATCATTCCATGGATGCTATCGAATCTCTACTCAGGAAATGGAGGATGCCCAAGGATGCAATCCTTAGTGCTACATGACAAAGGTCAAGGCCATACAATATGTTCATCAGCAGTCCTGGTGTTTGGTGCTTCTCAAATGGCCATTCACGGCAATTAATCGACACTCCCAGCAATTTTCTCTTTACGGCATATATTGTCTTCGCAGGACAATAATAAAAACATTAACATAACATAAGTCATCCTCTATTAATCAAATCGACATTATATCTGCCCAGCGGTCAATTACAATAACACTTCTCCCTTGAATCCTGTGATAGCATGGAGCACGATATCTTTCCGGAAATGGCAAAGAAAGAATTTATTAATTCTCAATTTTTTTCCAAAGATAATAATACCAAATGGCTTCAATTAACAGTAATCATCCTTTCCAAAACGAAAATATACTCCCATCCAACTATAGTTTATTCATTTGAATGATTCGATAATAATAATCTTTGCCTCAAACTTGTATTTGCGCTCCTAGGATATATATATCAGGCCCGCAAAGGAATATTTAAACCTTTACCTTTGAGCCTTGCGAATATTATATTTAATGCAACCACAGCCTCATACACGGCTCTACAATATAACACCAAACTGTCTTTTCACAATATATTTCACAAATAAGGGCCACAACAGAAATGAGAGCACCCGATATTTCTAGAATGAATTATCCAATAACATCTGCAATTAAATTATATTGCTTCACCGTAATAATTATAAACTCTGCACCAAATATTATCAATTTTTAAACAAGTCGATTTTAGGTAATTCAAATCTCACAGAAATATAAATTATTAAGGATATAATCTCTTTATATTCAAATGTAGCAGTCCCAAACCCTACCAGACAACCAAACTGCACTTCACAGGCTGGCAAGAGAACCAGCTCTAATACCACTATAGTATCCCCGTAGGATATTATCTCCAAATTTTCCAAACATTTCACAAAAATTTAAACAAACATTTTTGCATGCAAATGATTTATATTTATCCAGCAAAAATTATAAAATACCTAGCTGAAATAGAACTCTAGAAATGAGACATAAATATTGCATTTAAATCTCAGTAGAACAATAACAAAAGATCCAAATTGCAGCCACAAAACTTACAGTTAGATTTGATAATCAGAAGTATGAATTTGTAGCATAAGTGAGACACTTGTATGATATCTCCAACGGACAATGGGTTTCCGTCCACTGCCTCCAAGCTTGAGGGTTTCTGTCCTCAAACTTGCTAAAAGTTGAAGCTTCCAAAGTCTCCAAGAGAACAATATTAGAACATAAAACCAAGCATAATGCGAATGAGCTTTTCTTGGTTCTTTTTAGGAGCATCCCTGTGATCCTTCATTTTCCAACTCTTGTCTTTCGTCTTCTTCTCTTTTGTCCCTTTTCAAACCTCTTTTTAATATTAAAATGACTTTTATCAATTTGCATTAAGATCCAATAAAGTCATTTTTTATATTTTGTGAAGTTGGCATTTAAGTTTCTAATGTCCCCAAAAAGGGACATTACAAGAAGTCTGGTCTATTCCTATTTTTCCTTTCCTTGCCTCGGAGACCCATTCGTTTTTATTCTATGCTTGCTAACTATCAGGTTGATAACTCTTATATCTGGAAGGACTTGGGAGTTTCGCTCTAAGAGATGTGATTCGGACTTGGGAGTTTCGCTCTAAGAGATGTGATTCTTGTCTTCATATATGTGCCTCCTCTTCGTCACACCACTTCAGGACAGTTTCCTTAATCATTGTTGGCTGTAATTGGAGGTTATCTTTTGTCTAAAGGATTAATCGATGCTTGTTGACAAATATCTCTGTGTTCCCCCCATTCATAGAAATATTATCATCAATTATCAAATATAATCACTACTGATTAGTCTTCTTTACTAATCATCCTTAGTCGACAACCATAAGCAATGTTTAAACGCTACTTTGATTAAATACTTTAGTTAAATATTAAATATTTCGATTAAGTATTTTAAATATGTTATTTTATTAAATATCTTTAATTAAATATTAAAATATTACTTTGAGTCAAAGTTATATAAGAATTAAATATATATTTTTATATTTTAATATTATTATTAATTTATTAAATTTTCTTTTATTACTATTTATTTAATGAAATTCTTATTATTTCATTATTATCATTTTTTATTATATCCTATTTCAACAGTGGATATGACATATCTTGAGTTTAGTCTCTTTATTGTATTGCCACACTTGTTGCATATTGCAAGTAAATTTCTAAGCACCGATGGTGACAAACCCTCGCACATTTAGATAGTTGCATACTCATTTTCTCATGCATGTTATTGTACTAGTTAAGCGGCAATGACAACAAACCCTCGCATTTCTAGATAGTTGCAATCTCATGTTAGTTCATATTATTGTACTAAGTGAGTTGGCGCGGACATCCCCCACTCATCCAGTTAGTTTTTCCATGAGAGCATTTCCATATGTGGGTTTAATGTGCATGCACATAATCTGAAGCTAACATTCAGGATTAGTTAAACCTTGTTTCATTTATTTCAAAAAAGCAAAAAAATCAGGGGTAATCATTACATGTTCTCTTGAAAGTTCTATGTTGAATGTCCTTGCGACGACTAAGTTGTCCCTTCACTAAAGCCTCATCTACTACATGTATAGGTTTGAGCAAGCCAAAATGCCCATTCCTTCATTCCTCCCTACGATCATCGAACTTGCCTTTGTTCCTCCAATGGGTCAAAGCATAGTTTGCAAACTCTATGAGTACTCTTTGAGTTGTCGAGTACTCTCTATTTTTTCTTTTGGACAATTTTAACTCTTGTGATTTTATAGACACCAAAAAGTATAGGTAAAGATATCGACGCGGGTAAAATGCTGGATAAAATATGTTTTTCGCATGTTTTTTCTATAAAACCATGCATTTTCTCTTCATAGATGTTAACTTTTTATTTAATACATTTTGTAATTAAATTTTTCAAAAAAAATGTTTCTTTAATATATTATAATTTTAAGTACTTTGTAAGTTGTCGAGTTTTTGTTGAGTATTTGCCGAGTTGAAAATGTTGGGTTTGTCGAGTACTCTCTGAGTCTGAGTCTGCGAACTATGGATCAAAGTACTCCTAATCCGGCCACCCTCATCACCTATTCCTCAAAATGGACCTATCGATTCTTACACTCCAAAAACTCCAAGGCTCGTGGATATACCTATAAAGAGCCTGCCTGGCTCTAACCCTCAATTTGACTGCAAGAGATTCTAAAATTCTAAAATTTGATTTTTTTAAATTTTTCCAACAATACATATATAGTTTTTTGGTATTCTTTTTCCACATAACATAATTGCATTACAAGAAACAATTTAATTTGAAATTACTTTTGCAAATCATAGATCACACTAAGTAAACTGGAATGCAACATACTCAAATCGTATCAAGAAAATTACAATGATATAAACCTTGTATTTATTTTCCCACGCTGAAAAGACTGGCCGCAGTTGATGGAAGCCAAAGTGACGGTTTCCAGCTTGTCCCAAATGCATACAAATCTGACCGCAACTCCTAGATGATGCCATTTTTTCCTTTTCACAATCAAAAGAACACCAACCGCATTGAATTTCTTCCCTCTCCTTCAATGGCGTCTAATGAGCATAATTCGAAACCACACAATTTGTTGGCATAAGAATCCAACTCAAAGTGCTGAATCAAACAAAGAATTTACAATTCTTTGCAAGTAAACTCCAAACCCTTGTCTCTACAACTCGAACCAAAACATCAAATGAATAATTCAGCATAATGAGTTCAATTTCATCCAAGAAGCCTTTATAATGTCTTCATAACAAATCAATTTAAAACTTCTCAACCTGGTTCCAACGAGCTATAACACTAAGATGCCTAAAATACAATCCCAATAAAAATAGCAACCTTAGCCGATTTAATTAAATAATAATCATAATTCACTTGTCTTGCAAAAATGACTGAGGAAGCATCAGAATCAAAATCCGACAGCACAGGAGTGATCCTGATGATGAAAAATGATGAATGAACCTGACAGGGTGACTTACTAAAATAGACGCTCCCTCCAAGAATCTTGGAGTCCAAACCGGAAGCCGGAAATAAAATCTGAGAGCATCACATAACTCCTCTAAATCATCTAAGCTCTGTGGAACAAACTATTGACTTACTATAACTAGTAAGTCCCTCAAAACGGGGCCACAACCCACAACAGGGTCCTCTAATCACCAGTATTAGCCTACAAGGACCCAATGATAGGCTAAATCCCCTAACTCCAATGTTCGCTCAAAATGGGGACATTACAATACCTAATCCTACCTCAATAGTGAAAAATTGTGTGCCTCCTGCTAAACATCATCTAAGACCCACCCTAGTCTCCATTCACCCATTTCCACTAGATCATAAACCTATTCACAAAAAGAAAGCTATTTTGGAAGAGGATCCAACTACTACAAACCCCACTCCCAGCCCAAAATACCTGCTAAGCTCTCCATGACTAAACATCCTAGGTGCAGGCCCAATAAGGATCACCTTGCCCCTCATCTCAACCTCTATGCTGGAAGAACCTAATACCCCACCTAGTCAACCTAATGTGCAACAGGATGAGGAGTGTCCCAAATACAGCAACCTGAGGCAGCATGTGGAGAAACGCCAAGAAAGTCTCAACCTCCATGCTAATGTGACGCAATAATTCTTGGCCCAGCATCATACCACCTGGCAAAGAATACAAAACATTGACATGAAACTGTTTAAACAGGTAAAACACTGGCAGAAAAACAGATTGGTGAAGAAATATGGCATAAAGTGAAGAAGTTTCCTGCCACCTTTCAGAACTTTGAGAAGAAGTTCTTCATCATACAGAAGTATCAGAAGTCGCTAAAGAAGTCTGTCCGAGGTGGTGGCCTTTAGCAAGGAAACAATCAAAATTCTGCCACCAGTCTTAATGTTCTGCATAGTGAGCTCCAGAAAAGGGAAATGAAGAATAAAGGAGGCCTGGCCAAAGGAACCAGGGCAAAGACCGCAGGCCAAAAGGTGAAACCATTGCCCTCGATGATGATCCCCTAGATGTAACCTTTGCTGTAATATCCCCATTTCTGTCAGCAATTGGGATATATCAAATATAAGATATGCAATAGTCAATATATTAAATCAAGATATCGAAGTATGATAGAATTAGAACTAACAAACTGATAATTGTATCTGCATATACATTTTTCCATACCCGACAACACATTATCTTTCATATAAACATGCCACCGCATACATTGCATATTACTTGCATATAATCATATCATATTATTATCGCATCACAATCGCATTATACCTGCGATTAGATTTACACAGCATAATTAAACATATTATGGCATGATTGGTATGGTAATTGGTTAATAACTGACTACCATAATAATCAATACATGATTATTATGGTAACCATTCAGATTAGAGAGGTGTCTTTCCATATGCACCTCTTCCTCTCATATTGCACATATATTGTGTGATCGCATCATTTGATAAAGTCATGTTATGAGAACTTCTTAAATTTCGTATCCTGTAAGGATCTCTCTATAACAGAGCATATTGCAATTGGCATTCAATTGGTGCAAGCATATAAAGTCTATAGTCAGAGACAGCATCACCATTTGACCATATTATTATTGTCATATCAGACATAGCTTCCAGCAATATTCAGAGCATACATATAAAGTCATATCAGAGACGGCTTGCATAATTTGCACATTCTTAAGTGTATATCAGACACAGCAAGCAGTACAAGGTACTGAGATTTCCCTCAGTTGTTGCATGTAATCGCCTGTATATCAGAAACAACAAATATATGTAATTTTGATTGTTATGCAATCATAGTTATTTGTATCTGAACCATATTGTGTATGCATTTGGAATTAAGCATAATTCAAATATTACTTTAATAGCAGAAATTGTTTCTATATTTATTGAATTGTGAAGAATTCAAGTAGTGTCTCAGAATTAGAAAAAAGGGACATTCCATTTGCGAATCAAGTCAGTTTCTAGACCAAGGTATCACAGGCTGCGCTCAGCTTCAGAATCTGGCTAACAATTAGTTTTTCTGCTTTGTTGTTTTGTTTTACTGATGTTATTTTGCAGGTCCTCTATTTTTTGGCTGTTTCTGCTGTTTTGGTGTTTTTTGATAGTTCCATACCTCATGGAGCTCTTTCCATTTGCCTAATGGCAGCCATTTTTTAAAAGGGTTCAAGCCTTTTAAAATCCCACTTTTATCAATATCATAAGCGATGTAAATGGTGAAGCTTCATCCAGATTCCATAATACTATTATATTCATTTTAGTCCCAACTATTGCCAAGCAACTCTAGTTGGCTTTTGCAAGAAAACTCTATTGAAATTTATATATTCTACATCGATTCATGTATGTTGTCCATCCATTTTGTCTAAGGAAACTATATTGCATTTAATATTTTTATGTTGATTTGTGTGATTTGTTCATCTAAGTGATCTAGCCAAGCATAATCAAAATGAAATTTTAAATAGTTAACACTACAGCAAGGGAGATTTGGATTAAGTCATTTAAAGGATACTTCATCAAGCTGGGTTTCATAAAAAAACTTACCAATTGTGATCAAAATAAAAGTTGCACTAGATGAGAAAAACTTGAAAAACAAGGTCAGAATTCACAATATCAAACAAACAAATGGTAGAATCTGTAATATATATCAACACCAACACATCATAACAGCATGCAATGCAATTAGGAAAAGATACCTACAGAAAGTGGTCGCAAAATATTGCTGGCAACGTATGATGGCACAGTGAATACAACTGTCTTTGTTTGTATAGAAATGGATCCATCTGGAGTCTCATAAGTCAAGTCATATCCACCGCTAGAAAATTTTTTGATTGCTGAAAGCCTCCAACCTAGTTTAACTTTATCACCCAACCTAGCAAATGTGAATCCCACAACTTCCTTGTAAGAAGACATATATAAGAATTCCACAAAGGCACACAGCCTAGTTTTACAGATAACAAATGTATTAAAATCATGTATCCAAGAATAGATTCACAGCCCAACATTTCATGAGATTAATATTTTATGCAAAGAAATATATAAACCATAATCCGTAGAATATTCTAAGAAATAGTGTATTAAATCTTACAGGATTCTGTTTCTCATATTATCAGATTTCCTTGTTTTACGTAGTTCTCCGTTCTTAATTCTTGATTCTTGCTGTTGATCCTATTTAAACATTGTTCTTATAATAATATATGAGTAAAAACAGAGCTTACAATGTCTTCAGGCAAACAATAATGTTGGTCTATATGGGATACAGCAATTGCTCCACCTAATCAATACATTAATTACTAAGAAACAAATGAAAAGAACTCAAAAGCAATAGTCATACCTATTAGCAATTGCATTTGGTATTGTTGTCAGTCCTTTCTTAAATGACCCCACTGTTTGACCCTTTGGCTTTGGCAAGCGCCTGCAGTTTGGTCAAATTCTGAAAACCTGTCAAGAATCACCTCGCATAACAAGCTATAGACTACAATTTGTCAACACATATATATCTTGCATCAAGCTTTTAAAAATTTGGACAAAGTATTGTAATTACGGATCACGCGGTGGCTTTGGACTGTTTTTGCTCTCTTGAATTGTTTTAATGGCTCCACCAATGATACTCCCACCCTTTTCTTCTAACCTACAAACCTTTCCAAAGGCTGCCTTAATGCTCAATTTGGCAGGATCTCCAGCATATACCCCTGCACATCAGTGTTTTGTTTCATTTAGCAGGAATAAGCCCTGATCCAAAGGAAAATTATAAATTAATTGATTTGAGAACATCTATAGCACCTTAAATATTCGTTGAGGTGTACAACAAACCAGTTGCCTCATCATTGAAGATGATGCCTTACAAAACAAGAAAAATATACAGACAAGTATAAAAACTCTCCTGCAGGAAATACACCAATCTACTAAACCTATTAGATTATAAGATTAAACAAATTAGTAGAAGAAATCTTTTGGAATAAGAAAAACAGGCCAGGTGGTCATTCAATGTGACCAGCATAAAAGCACGTTTTTCTAGTGAAGCTAATCTCTGGGCAATGATTATTGCTACGTAAAGCAGGATCAAATGCACAGGGCTGCATCTAATTTTAAGCAATATGCTTAAGGACACATTAAATGGAAACCAAGTAAGGCCACAAGAGACAGTAAATTATTTTCTATATCATGGGTTTTACAATGATATCTAGAAGCATTTTCAAATTCAGCTTTCAGATATTAGCAGAGGAAACCAAGCACAACAAATTTATTTTAGATTAGGATGCATTACGTATAAAATTAAAATCTATGTGATATAAGCTCTTGCCATGTGTTTAAGATAGCAGATTTTTCAAGGTTGATTTCAAAAAATTTCTTTTGAACATGTAATCTGAGGATGAGCCTATTTGGACTTGGGTTGTGATTTGTTTGCAATATGTTTAATATGGTGGTGTATTATGATATTGGTGATAACTTCTTTTTATTTTTTTTAATATTTGACGTGTGACTGAAAATTAAAAGTTCAAAACTTCTACGGATGTACTCTCTTCTTATGGTACATATATGTAAATTGTTGATCCTTATTATGCAAGTTAAACTATTTTTTGACTGATAATTTGGAAGTATGAACTGATCTCTTGGTCAGTTCAGAGACTTGTTCTGGTTGCATAGTTCTCTTAATATATTAGAAGAGCAAATGGTTGCTTCTAGAAATGGACAAAAGAAAGAATGATGCCTTTATGATGAGAGCATTACTTATTTCTTTGTTGACAGGGATAGTTAAGCTGGCTCGTGTTGTATGGTCCTTACTTTGTTTGAAAGTAAGTTGACTGCTGAATTCAGTGAATTATCAGCAATAAATTTGTTGTTCAAGATTGGGATGAAGATCACATACATATAAACTTTAGTTATGCTTTGATCTTTTAGTCCTCTTAAGACAGTTTTGGAGGTTTCAAGGAAAAAAACATACTAAGATTTAGGGTGCCTCTACTGAGAAATGATATTTAATGGCAATAATTTATTACCATTCAATATCAATATATCATAAGGGAAGAAAGAAAACTTGTACGTTCTTGAATAATTTTTCCTCAGTGCTGTGATTGAGTATATAAGATTAAAAAAAGATTCACTTGGCTCTAATACTACTATTACAGAGTGCCTTTTGCCTACCTGCACATACAAATGGAGACAAGGAGTGTAATGTCAATAATTAATATCACTAACTGTACACTGTATGCATGCATAAGATGTTCCTACTATACTCACAAAGAACTGTTCCAAGGATGACTATCAAACTTCCACGCCTGTACTTGAATGTGTTACTCAGTAGATACTCAAGAACTCGGGCACAAAGGCACTGGCATGTCAGCCATTAATGCACGTAACCCAACAATAACTGCTGAAGTGCACAGAGAACCAAACAATTGCCTAGTTGCATGGCTAGAGCCAGTTAGATGTGAGTATATTTCTAACCCTAAGTGTGCAAACTCTATTAATGGAGTCATCCATGAGATAAAAGCAAAGGGATATTTATATACACACAACAAATTCACATGAACCACATAGGAAACTTGTTTATATGTGTAGATCTATATTATTACATCAATGCTCTCTTGCCCATTGGCCTCAACAAGAAGCTATATACACTTAAGCTTCTTCAACACTTCACTTAGCTCGCTTAACACTCTCTCCCAAAGTCCTATGCTAAGCCCAAACTGCACGTACAACCAAGATCCTTTCAAATCTCTCCACTATGACCCCAAAGCCTCTATTTATAGGACAAATTTAAAGAATATATTCTACAAGTGGCATGAGGTGATATGAATATGTCACCTCATACCACCACATGTTTGTTTCTGTCTTCTAGTGACACCCATCCTAACACACATGTATTACTACATTATATCAACTTTCACTTCATAGTTAATATTATAAGAGCACACCTCCCAAACCCATCCTAATACATGTATATTTTAACCCATTAGAACCCTGCATTTAGTAAATATATTGCAATATTTTTTGCGTGACCAATCAGTAAACTGATCCTTGATAGAAGCTCCTTAAGTTCACAAGAATTCAACCTCACTAATTTGGGACTCCAACCAACTTTGTGATATGTAATCATGAGGATATAAAAAAATGTCGCAAACAATGCTTGCGGTTCCTAGCAAAGTCCTCCACCCTAACCATAAACTATCCACAAAGTGTTCCCTCTATTATCAGAACATTGTGCATGTTTTTATAAGCATATACATGTGTACATATGCACACATACATATTGACACCAAGTTGCATATATGGTGTTTCTTACTCTTCATGTTGTCAGGTTTCTAGGACATAGCAAGGGGGAGAGGTACAGAAGGAAATTATTCGTACTTGGATATAACCAATGAATAAAATGATATTGAAAAGTCATTGTGTTAAGAGTGGCAAGGATATGCCGCATCATGAGGAATAGAATATATATTGACTAGAGACATAATTATTATTGCACCCCTGCAAAAACTTCAATAATAAGCCCTTTTCTTACATGCTTCACCATGTTTGTTTATCAAGTTGTCATACATATGTGCACCTAATATTATGATTTTAATCTTGATCTATTACTTGCTCCATTTTCAGATGGTTGTCATCCTTGAAGTTCTTCTGTCCATCGACCAAGCCACAATGAAAAAAGAAAATGACGAAGGGCAGTTTGGGAGGAGAAAAGTCAGACTGATTACAGAAAGAGATGTGACAAAGATAAGTGAGAACAATAGCAGAAGTGCCTAAATAAGTCTCAGATGTATGTCTTTAGAAGACAGACAGACAGCTGTAGGGCCCAACTGCTCTTTAAAGGTTGCAAAGGAATGATGGATTGGCCCAACATGCTTTTATCGGCCTAAAAGGCCGTCAGGTCTTTTGTGGAAGTGATGTGCATGCATTTAAATAGCTGAAATTACAAACTTTTTCCTATTTTACATCGTTGAGCAGCATTCCAAGGCATCTTAGAAGTCAAGGAGCAGTTTGGAACAGTTAAATGAGAGAGATGTGTTGAACAGGGGCACAAACATTATCAATTAAGTAACAGCAATTGTTGGAGCACACCTCAGCTATCTCTATCATGTACTTAAGAAATAGGACCACTCAAAAGAAGTGATTCAGCAGAAGGAAGATTGCTTTCCATAATTACAATAGCATGCACACATTCCTAGCAAGTGATTTTAACATTCAAGCGACAAATGTGAGTGAAATAGGTACTTGAGCAAGTTAAAGAGCAATTTGAGTGGCATGAATGACTCTAGGGTGTACCTTAATCTATTTCAGGTGGGCCAATGATATGCATTATTCCACCATAAGTACTTTGTAGCACACCATTTTATATTGATCAGTTATCCCTCCCACAGCTTGTCATCCATTTTCATCACTCACTAGTCATCCATTGGGCCCCTACTCCTAAAACGCTCAAACCTTGTTTGCCTTGTTTACTTTTTTTTGAGACTCAAATTTCATTGGCTTTGCCATCTGTGACAAAGCCACAACTTGCATGTAGTGGCCATGGTGTAAACAATGCAACAACTTGCAAGATACCTGATTACAGTTTTTTTTTTTTTTATTCTATGTATTCAAAATTCAAACAGTCATTCACTGCATGTAATATTGAACACTATAAAAAAACTTCTGATTAATCCGATTCATTACAAGGTTCAGGTCTGCTTGACCCAAGCGATCAGCAAATACTGTGAAACCCTATTCAGAGATTTAGAAACAATGATTTCATTGAACAAAGATCACCAAAGGGTGAATTACCAGTGACTGATCTAGGTTACCCTTTTACTTCAGATCTGGATTAAGCTTGCTTGAATGAGGGATTTGTGACTGCAATATCAGACGCACAGTAGCAAATAGGGAATTCCTTAATGTCCAGATGGAAGGGTTTGGTTTTCTTAATATCTGAGGCAATCCCCTGGCTTTCAAAATCTGAGTGAAGGAGAAGGCTCCAGTGGTGACAACTAAGGGGTGAATGTACTCCACTGGTCTATATCCTGATATCTGCTTGAAAACTCACAGGCTCTAGGCTTGGCAGCCTAGAATGTCGGTGTCACTGAGGGTTTCCTGGAGCAACAATGTCCAGATCAGGTGTTTTGAACACTGATAATCACTGTATTCTGGCTTATACTCTCCTTATTTGCATGGGGTGTCTAGTCTGCTGTTCACTTATATAATTGTCACTATTGTTAGATAAGTACTCCACTGCATCAATGTTTCTAGTTCTACAACCAACCTAGAACATCTATGTCAACTCTTTCAAACTTACACATCAACACACATGGGATTTTAGGTGACTCATTTAATTAGCACCAAAAATTTAACAAGAAAGATGTGAAGGCAACATTCCAATGATCCTTAGACATCGAAATACAAAGGATTGCAAGGGACACTTGCATGTAAGATGTAACTTAGTTGATTGAGCTATGATTTCAAATTCATTTGATATGTGCACAGAATTCTTTGTAATGTTTCCATAAGTCATATATGTAATGTCTCCTTATGTTAATTCTTAGGAATTAGGGACTATTAACCCACAAAATTAATTGCAAGAGACTTCTTTCCAAACAAGACTCTAAAAATCATTTATAACACTTAGATTGATAATAATTGGCACCACTTAATGTGAGAATGATAGATTATGAATTACTTTATAAATGATTATCCCTAGGATATTCAGCTGATACCGCTTATAATATGACGCTATATGATACAATGAATATCTCACAATTAGGATTGAGTATCACTGCTATCTCTGATATATCGATAAGATTTATGCAAAGATGATCTCTACTATATTCTGTTCTGCACTTCTACTATTCCTGATAAAACAATATGAATCGTGCAAAATGTCTCCTTCCAACTTGTTGGCTAAAATTTTTGCAAGTAACTAAGACTACAACTTGTCAAAATTGGAATTTTAGACAGCAGTGTGTGAAATTTCTTTCTCCTCTCAGCAGTAGGGGAGGCTCCCTTCTTACCATAGGTGGCTTCAACAGAAACTGAACTGAAATACAAACAATTCCTATTGCTACGATAATACCGGTGGCTTAAGGGTTGATGTAAGAACAACACTTAAAACAGCAGTTTATTTATAATAAATTGAAACAAATACAGGAACACAAAGTCTCATGTACTTACTTCGAAAGATGATTCTAAAAATAAAATAGTTAGGAAAAGACAAAGTCTTTCATCGAATATCCTTTATTAACAAAGACACTTATCACTGAAGCCCAAAGTCTTCAGCTTTAAGTTATTACAGCCACTTCTATCTATATTAATCCTTTAACAAAGACACTTACCACTGAAGCCCAAAGTCTTCAGCTTTAAGTTATTACAGCCACTTCTATCTATATTAATCCTTATTCGTGAAACACAAAGTCTTCAAAAAACTTGAATTAAAGCGCTCAAATGATACACACAAGATAACTATCAATTGATTTGAGAAAGGATCAACAAATGCAACATAAGAATACACTCATTGATTTCCAGATTAACAACACAAAGTTTGTGAATCCTTGTTCCTTCTTTTCAATTCAATAACTTTGCACAATGAAACTCAAAGTTTTCAAAATACAAGGAGATCCTAGTATAGCTTTCTTGCACACACCAAAAGATGAAAAATACAATAGGTCTCACTCCTTTATATAGGAAAAGAGGAGAAAGAAAGGTGGAGAAGAAAGGGGAAACCCTTAACGACCTTGACTTATTCAAAAACAAACTTTGACTTATTCAATGTTGCAAGGCCTAAAGCACCTGCAACCTGATTGCATGAAGCAGCTATACAGGTGCATGATTCCCTGTATTTACAAAGTGCTTATACCCTATATGCAACCTATCATAAAAACTACATTCATCCTATCAAAGCATAAGGAAAGAGGAAGTGCCCAAAACGCTTGAGAAGTATCTTCAAAGAGTGCCAACAAACTCCTCAAGCTTCAGCAGAGACTCATGTATAATTGTTGAATTTAGTTCACCTATATGTTGTGCGATAATAGTTACCTTTTGGATTGTGTTTGGACCCTCAGAGATAACCAAATTATACTCTATTAATTTCCTCTGTAGACAATTCAATGTAGTCTTGTAGCCTGTTAATGTATCAATCATGCTGAAATCAAAATCATCTGCCTCAAGTTGTAGACGAATAACCCCTGTGAATTCTGTCAAAACATCTTCCTCATTGATTAATTCACCATTACCAGCAATAATCTTGCATGTCAATTCTTGAAAATGCTCATTGATCACACGCTCTTGATTATTAAGACAGTTCATTGCTGCCTTGATTTCGACCACGAGCCCCTGCACAACTTTTTCCTTGTTGACCATCAAGTGCAAACAGTCAGTACATCCCCATAGAAGAGATGATCTCACCCTCGCATAGAATATCCCAGTCAATTTATGTCATGCACCACCAAGCACCTAGATCTCCATCAAGAATCCCAAGTTGTCGGTTGAATGACGTAAGGAACTCATTCAACTTGACAATTATCTCCCTTTCACGCTCCAATATCTTGTAAGCATCACGAATTACTTGTTCACCTTGTGATTCTATGCGACTACACCAGTCATCGATAGCTTTGACCTTCTATTTCATCCGATCAGTATGCTTAGGAAATGATGTGGAAATAGGATCATCCCTCTGAGAGGAATTCTTCATCATTTCAATGGTCTCAAGAAGACATGCATTTCCTTCTTTCAACTTGTTCTTCTTCTCCCACAATTTGTCATTCAGTTGCATGAGTCAAGCAACTGCATCCTACCGACAACCTATTTGTGTTTGCTTACCAAGTTCACCCATGGAGAACTTGTAGTCAGTGGATTGCATTTCCTCAATTGGTTTGGCAATTATGGGCTTAGCTACTTCAGCATATTTGATGTCATTCTCGACCACTGTGACTTTAGCAATTGTCTTTGTTTTTTTATTCTTTGTAGTCTTTGCCTTGTTGACTATTCTGACATCAAAGCTCTCAGGTGAAATCTCTTCTTTCTTTCTCTTTTTTGTAATAGAGCTCAACCATGGAGGTAAGGAGAAAGAAGATGAACCACATGTTGATGTTGTTGCCAATGTAGTAAATGCCTCGGATTGTGCAACAATAGCAACTACAAGAGGAGCTTTTGTCTGAATGGCAACTAGTGTAGGACTGCTCTGAGTAACCTCAGTCATGAATTTCTCAAACTGAGCAGTAGTATCCAACAATGTCAAAGGTGGATAAGATATGGAAGAGAAAGTAAAATATGTGTCAAACACATTCTCAAAACTGCCATATTGGTCCTCCGGTGTGAATGTAGGAGCAACAGAGGAGATAGGCAAAGCAGGCGTAATCCCAACCGGATCCACTAAAGAAACATGCAGCGTGGAAAATGAGTCCACATTTGTATCCAGCGGAGAATCAGGAGATTTATCCGATGCTGGTGCAGAATCTGGGAGCGTCGTCATGACTGTGATGTATCTATGGAATGAGGCTTCTCCAGAACAAGTTCCTTAGTGACAAGCTCTTGCATTTCATCTTCACTGGACCCAATCAGAATCCTTCAAAGCTCTGCAACCTTTATCTCTAGAACCCTACCAGTGGCCTTGCCCCCTTTGATGGTGAGTTTTGGAAGTGATGGAGCTAGATCATCTAATGTAGAAGAACCATCTCTGCAAGGTTGAAGTCAACTATCTACTTGATGGTTAATCTGTAGTAGTCTAGCTTTCAGATGTCCACCTCTGTACGTAAGTCAATCCAAAGGTCCTCGAGGCGATGCACGTGCACCAACTGCCTCCTCATTTTGTCATTTAGGCTCCTCCAATCAAAACAACTCCTTGACATATACCTTTTGAGAGTGATCCTCTGAAGTTCAAATTCCATGTTTTTCGCTTTTGGAACTATATCTAAGAAGTACCCACCAATCTTGAGTGGATTTCGTGAAGAAATCCCCACTCCTGGTCTATGTAATGTAGATTGATATGCTTGTACCGCCATAAGTTGCCTTGCCAACTCCATTAGAGTGATCTTGTCAATGGAATACCGTGGCAAGGTATATGGTTCACCCTGAAAATAACCAACTCTCAAGTACGTGAAGTTGGGGAACTGTAGGAAGAGAGCCATACTCATTTACTTTATTCCATGCTTCATCTGAAACTCGCTTCTTAGGAAGCTCTTTATCGAACAGACACATGTAATGACCAAAGAATGCATCATGCACCCTCATGTAATGCACCCAGCCGGATTTCAGAGGCAACTGATCATAGTACTCCCATACAAGCACAAGTGTCCTATCTCCTTTGGTGGAAAGCCCAGAAAATGATCCAAGGGAAGCAGCAATATATACCACGTACGAGTTCATATAGAATGTACAAGTAGAGGAAACTTGAGACAACTGCTTGTTGGCTAAAGATTTTGTAAGCCACTAAGACTACACCTTACAAAATTGTAACTTTAGGCAATGGTATAATGAGATAAATTTCTCCTCTCAGCAATAGGGGAGGCTCCCTTCTTACCGCAGGTGGCTTCAGCAAGATTTCAACTGTAATTGGATAAGAGTGATACTTTCAACCCTTTCCTCTTTGTTAAGAAAAGATTCACAAATAAAGACAACTTATTAACTCTACAAAGATCACCTACTGCTACGATAATACCGGTGACTTAGCAATTGACATAAGAACAACTTCTAAGGCAGCAGTTATAAATATATTTGGTGAATTAAAACAATTTCCCAAAGTCTCTTGCACTTAATCCTATTTTGATGATAACGAGAACTAATAGTGAGGCTCAAAGTCTCTCACTAATAGTTCTGAAATTTAAAGAAAAATACTCAAACTTGAAGCTCAAAGTCTTCAACTCTCAATATTCACAGCCACTACTATTATAGCAATTCCCCTCTTGTAGCTCAAAGTCTCTCAAAAAGTGAATTGAAACCTCCAATGATTTGCACAAGTTTAGCTTATGAAATGAATTCAAGAACAATTGAGTAATGCAACATAAGAATACACCATTCAATCCCAAGATTTACAACACAAAGTTTGGAAAATCTTGCCACTTTTATTCACTTTTGATAATTCGTACAATGAAACACAGTTTTCACCACACAAATTCTCAAGTATAGCCTTTCTTGCTTAAAACAAAAGATGAAACTATTTACAATGAGCTCTCTCCTTTATATAGGAAAACAGAAGAGAGAAAAGTGGAGAGAAAAGGGGAAACCCTTAACCACTTTGAC
>MU224462.1:1490756-1518335 GCA_018584345.1 Thuja plicata | reverse complement strand
TATAGAGAGCCAACGGTTGGTTCGAGGCCAACCGTTTTCCAACTGAGTACTATTAACAAACATTGATTAACATACTTTAACCAAACCCGACCATCTAACTTTATTTAATAACTATTGCATGTCTACAATATGCAACCTAATTTGCCAAAGGCGAGTGCTCACTTGAGCAATCCATTAAGGATGAATAGATAATGGACACCTCCTTACCCTTTCATAACTGCACCTTCCCATGAATGATTGTTATGTTATACAAATCGTGCCCCATTGGATAACTAATCCATGATTAGTAGCTAGCTGATAATACTCTCCCTTTGGCATCATGTAATAGTGTTGATTATATTTGTTTACTGTATTGCCACTTCATGTTTGATGGAGGCTCGATATATATAGATTAGCATTATGATAATGATGACAGCATGTTCGAAGGCTTGATATTCTTTACTTAACACCTTATCTTTGCTTGATCATTATTCTAATATTCTTTAAAGAATACAAATCATTACTTCCAGTTGTTGGTGCTGTACACAATCATAGTGTAGATGAAGGTGATCAAACTGATTGACTTGGGACAGTTTCAATAATTATTTGATGAAATCAAACTGGAGTCTGTTCATTCTGAATCGATGCCCTTCTATGAAACATAATCGCTGTTAAACTTCCTATCACTGCTGCTAGCTTATAAAGTCGGGGATCATGATGAGATTCGTGTTTCATTTTGCTTGACCGATGTAAACATCAATACAGGGGTGACTATATATAATATTCAATAATCATAGGGACTTAAATGTATATACACAGATTGTTGCTGGTTGATTGATCTCTGGCATAATACCATATTTCCTTGGATCGCCAATTATGCTCATGCTGATTATTAATTGTTAGACTGCTTATTTCTTAATACTCGATATGATACACTATCCTATGGAGGCTTTGATAAGGATGGCTGTTTATACTTGCCTGTAGTGATCGATACCTCATAGGGTAACATCGATATAAAACTATTTCATGCCTTCTTCAATTCCCTCTTGATCAGTGATCACGGAAAATTGTTGTAACTTAGATAATCTCTTTTCTTTGGTCCTTTGGATGGGGACATCACAATATAATAATGATTGTGCAAATTTATCAAAGTCTTAAACATAACATTATATAATTAAAACCCAATCCAGTACAATTCCTCTCATGATTTCTTGGAATCCATTGGTCAACAAGAATGCTTATAAGGGAATATGGCCTATCTGGATTCTCTGCGGACTTGTCGACCAACGCAAATGTCCCTTTGGCCAGGCTTTGAACATGTAAGAGTTGATATCCATGTGGCATGTGTTTGACTCGTAAGCTTCACTCGCTCAAAAGCTAAAAATCAGCCATGGAGTGCTATAAAATAATGAATGCAGCCAGTTGCCCTTACCATGTGTACAGCACTTGAGAATCATATATACTATAAGATGGATGCATCCACAGATAAAAAAATTTCTTCCTTCAAAATGGTGTTGTGTGTCAACTCATTGAAGAGAACACTTTAATTAGGTGTGCATAGGTAACATAGTAATTGGAAACTTGGAACAATGACTAAGTAGCCTCCATATAATAAGGAAGCCCCATACATATAAGGGATTTTTGAACAAAAAAATTGCGTTTAGGGGAGAACATTTAGGAGGTTGACACTTGGTTCTGGATCAGACAACACGCTTCATAGTTATATGCAAAGTGTTGCTGAGAAAGTCGCCCAAGCCTATTTGAGA
The DNA here is from genome assembly GCA_018584345.1 of Thuja plicata. NCBI lineage: Eukaryota > Viridiplantae > Streptophyta > Pinopsida > Cupressales > Cupressaceae > Thuja > Thuja plicata. The sequence goes on along the minus strand of MU224462.1, from coordinate 1,516,590 downwards.
GATAATCCAGACATAAATTGGAATTGAACTAAAACAAAATAAACATTACATCCATTGAGAGTTAATTGTTTGGATCCTGAATTGAGCCATTTGAGAATCAAAACATGCTGCAGTGAATGATAATACAATAATTAAGAGTTAGTGATTCATGACCTAGTTTAAGTAAATTATTGGATGTTTAACTAATACTAAAGAATGATGTCACAGATTCAGCATTCAGCCTTTGACAGAGACTAGCGAGTGAATCTGTGACGCCAGCTTGCCTCAGGCTACCTCTAAGTGTAATGTTCTGCATAATAGTAAAATAGTAACTATAAGTCAATCATGTACACTCTCTTCTCATTCCTATCGTATGTATATGTTTTATGTGTGTTGTGCTTCTCTTGATCCTTCAAATTACCAACAATGAAGACTAGAGATACATTATAGTACATGGAAGGCCTTTTATGGTACTTCTTACATTATAAAATAGTTTGCACATACAATTTATACATCTCAGATTGCAGAATCTTCTGGAACATTTCAATTTTTTTTAAAAACCATTACACATCCAAAATGTCCAACTCATAATATTTACAATCATAGAAGTTTTACAACACATTGCAAATAAAACAAATAGAAATTATAAGATTATCTTCATTTTTTCTCTATAATATTAATGTCATGTATAGAAAAGAAGTTGGCCTTCAATAATCCGACAAGATAAGCCTCTTCATAATTTACCTAAATGAGACAGTTGCATAAGTGTCTTAAAATCATAGGGCTTGGAAGTTGTTCAGAAAACATACTGAACAATTTGGTAAAATCTGCTCCTAATAATGCATGTTTTGTTTCAAAAAATTTAAACCAAAGACTGATGTGACTGTTATGCCAAGCAACACTACCAAGTAGCATTATAGGAGTACACTTGATGATATGGATTACATACAGGGAAATCCAAAAATGTATTTTTTAGATACTGATACAACTTAGTTTGATGTTCAAGCATAAGTTTCTGACATTTTGTCTAGGATGCATCTCACATGACTTTTCCTACTTCAAGTTAATAATGTTCAAAAATATAAATCATTTGGAGAGAGAATTAGCTAAGAAAGCAAAATATTTAATAAGGATATCTCACACCTGAACAAAAAGGTTCTATCAAACGTTCAAAAACCTCATCACCAAGATTGCGACGCACAAATTCCTCAACTGACTCCTCCCTTCCCTACAACCACAAATAATCTCTTTTTCTGACTACTAACACGAAGAAATTGATATCAACACCAAAGCTACGCATGAAGATCAATTTATACAACTAAGTCAAAAATGAAGCTACCGCAACAATGAATTAGAACCTACAGGTGGAGAAGGGCGTAATCCTATAGCACCAAAAGCTGCTCGTAGCTTCCCACCAATGCTCATTAGGTCAAAAAATAATATATCTTTTGGACCTGAAGGAACTGGCCTCAACTCGCCTTTCCAAAGTACAAAACGAGGTGCATTTGGATCTCCTAAGAGAAGTTCATCTTTTAATCCAATGTCAACCTGCCATGAACAAATATGAAAAAACGAATCATGTTAATACAAAATAATCTCATTCCAAAGCATGTCAATGTCAATAAGATTGTTCCCTTCAAATACAAGAATGTAGGAAAACAAAACTTCACCGAGATAAAGACAACTTTATCATACCATAAAGGATAAAAATGTTAGCCGGAAAAGACAACTATTCTTATGCAATATTCATCAAAGAAAGTACAGAGGAAGAAACTGAAAACTGGGTAGAATTTCATTACCAAACCTTATAAGGAAAAAACATTGGCACATTATCACCTCAAAGACACATAGACATTGAAACAGGACTTGAACAAAACAAAAAACCAACAATCAAATTCCACCCAAATAATAAAATGTCCCATTTTCTATGTCTATACTCAGTCAAAAATATAGATGAAACTATGACAATGTGTATGGCTAATTCATAAGAGATAACTGCCCTCCTATGATCAATGCAAAAGTCATTCACCATGAAAATCTTGCTGACTTCAACTTTAATATCAAACCTTTGCTAAAGGAGAGATGTCCATACTCCATATGGCAATACCAAACTGATGAATTTCTACAATTGAACAAACGTCTATTGTCAAGCAACTCTTCCACTATATAGCATATGCCTGTCAAAATTTTGCCTCCTTCAATGCCTAGCTTATGCAGTCCTATTTAGTTGCCAATGCCCAACTTTCCTATCCATTGGACCATTCTTGATTTTCTTCTCCGTTGGACCTACCCACTGTTCATGCTTGTTGAACTGTCTGTTTTTTCTTCTTTGTAACATGCTCACCCTTCTTGCATGTAGGACCATAATCAGCTTGGTTCCCCATTAGACTAATTTGGAATCGTTTCTCCATTGGACTGTCTCCAACCTTATTCTCTGTTAGACCATACTTATCTTTCTTTTCTTTTGGACCATGCTCAGCTTACAAGTTTTGGCAATAACTCTGCTACAAGCAAAAAAATTACAAACCCTTGTACAAAACCATTGGTAACTATAGTAACTCTTACAGAGGAATTTGGGTTAACGAGAACCAACTTCTAATTGTTAAACTCAACTCATGCACTAGCAGAAATTTTGGTCAAGAAAAAATTTTCAACCAAGCAAACGATTGTGTTCGAGGGGGAAGCGACTATGGGCTTCAACTCATGGTAAGTTAAACTGTTAAAGAATTCAACTGTCGATAAGGAAAATAATTCAACTCATGTTCAAGCAAAGAACCTTAAAAGCTCGAACTCTTTCACCACAAAAGAAGTCCACTAGACTTTGATTAAAGATATATTTTTCCAAGAACCATGAGTTTGTTAGAAACTTTGACCTCAAAATCCAGGCACACCATGAAATTTGTGTGCCTATTATATGTCTCTGATAACTAGCATATCATCATAGAGTTTGTTGTATGCTTCACAGCTGTTGACGCATGACATCATATGTTGTTAATGCAGTATAACAGATCTGTTAAGAAATTAAGTTATTATGTGATAAAAAGTTGTTCATACCGCAGACCTAATGTAAGACAAAGCTAAATTACAATCGGCATACCATGCAAACAGTTTGTGTAGCAGCCAACATGCACATCAGTATGAGTAAACCCATCATGCAAAATGTAACTGGCCACAATTGATAATTTTCCCTCTATCATTCATCAACTTGTTTTAATAGATTCTGCCTTAACCAAATAAAATATCAGGCAATCTCCCTTAAACAAGAAGACATCCACGCTACAATGGAATTCTCTCTCCCCACATTTGTCTTTGCTGACCATTTTAATTTAAACTTGTGTTAGTGGGCTCACTATATCAAAAATTATATTTTACCTTTCTCAGCTATGGCTGATCATATGTTTGGCAAACCCCTTCTTTGCAACATAGTCAGTGATCCTCTTCTTCATCGGAGATTAGGTAAGCTACAATTACTTTCACTCCTCAGGACACTTAATCTCAAGTTTTTCATGTTCAATGATGAAATTATCATCAATCGCTAACCTGGTGGCAGAGGTAGCTTGGCTATCCAGACAACTGAAATCAAGTTCACTTGCCATAAGAGGTGATAGAAGCGCTTTTACTCATCTTTCTTTACAATATATCCACATTTAGGTCTACACTTTGTACTTGGTTTTACAGCTCAAAGAACTCTAGCTAAACTTGTTATTATACATCATTGGTGCTTGGACTTGGCTATAATTCTTGACTTGCAACCGACACTTAACTTTCCTAACATGATTCCAAACAAAATTCACTTTGCTTATTTATTTCTTCCAAGATTAACAACAACCTTGCTTATCACTTGCTCATGTGCCCATACATATTATATCCATCTGCATAGATTGAAATCATCACTGTGACAAGAATCCTTTTTCTCTTATTCTTTCTCTCTCCTAGAGCAATCTGCTTTTCTCGTAATCTTAAACTTGAATATGTTGTCTACTAAAACTTAGGAGTAAATTCCTCTCAATCATTGCTAACAAACAATACTCTCCATCTCTAGAAAAACAATGTGATATGTGCCTCAGCTATAACTCCCCATTAGCACCATGGTGCCAGCACCATAACTCCCTTAACAAAACTTCATGAAACACATATAATCTCCATGATTTCAATTTCAGACTCGGTATGGTCACAATCCAAGCACTCTCTCAAACTCTTTGATTACCGTTTGATAGAATAGCATTGCACCCTCCTATTTTGTCAAACCCTATTGAGCACGACCAAATATGTCATCTCACGGTTCACCCATTCATGCCCAGGCCAAAGTAATCCTTGCAGTCTTTTTCTATGCTTCCTAGTTGGCCATGGATGTGTTCCCTCTTCTCTCTCATGTTTATAAAAATGTCATATCCATAATGGCTATAGGATCGATCCTAGACACCAATAACTTCATGGCTATGTTACCAAGTCCTATTCTACACCTTCCCATACCTTGCTGGTCTAACTCAGAGCCATGATGATCTAGGGTTTCCCCAGGGTGACAGACCCACACAATAGTTATCCCTACTAGGGAGGACCCATGCAAACCCATGTGAAACCAAAAAGTTAAAACATCAAAAGTGAATTTTTTTTAAAAAAATTAAGATAAAAAACCATTTGCTAATACTATTTTTTCCCCAAAGAGATTTTTATTCACTTATTTTGCCTAAAACCAAACATTTCTGCCTCATATCACAAACAGAAGTGACCAAAACAATTTTCATTCCTCCAAGCTGCTTTTTTTTAAGGTTGGAGATTGCTGAATATTTCTTTGAAGATAAAGGCTACAAGAGAGAGACAAAGTTGTGGTAACATGAGAGAGAACTATACCTACAAGATTTATCTATCAAAAGTGAGTTAATCTTCTAATTTTTTCAATAAGATTTCTTTAATTTTTTTTTCTAATATTTTCAATGAAACCTTTTATACATATTATAGGTGTTATAATGCCTTTCTTTTCGTGTTTTTCTTAAGTTAACACAGTATAAGAGTTGTAAATTTTAATATTCTTTTTTGTTTTGTGATTCATACAGAATGCTTGGTGGTTTTAGTTTAGTTGCCGCCATAGGTAGAGAGCTCGTTCAAATTTGATGCAATGTAACCTCTTTGGCAACATATAACCATGATTGGGCAACTTCCAAGAGATGGGAATTATCATTGGCATTGTAGCCAACATAGATTGACAAATTGCCAAAAACTCGCCATGACTTGCCGGACTCGCGAGTCACATGGCTTGCCAAGTCGACTCACCATGGACTAGCGAGCCAAAACCAGGTGAGTCCACTTCAAAACTCGTGATTTTTTCCTTGAGACTTGCAATAGTCCAACATAGAGATTCATAAGTCCTACATCGGGACTCTTGGTGCTGCCTAAAAATGCCAAAACAATTAAAAACCCCTCTTATTTTTCTTTTTTTCTCATTTCTATCTGCTCTTTGGTGCCCAAAACAGGTCTAGATTGTTAAGTAGGGTTTGAAGAAGACGAGCAAATGAGATCAAAGAGACAAAATAGAGCCAAATGATTTTTATTCTTTCTTTTTGTTTTTTTCGATAGGAAATCAAAAAAATCTTCAAAAATACGGGAAAATGCTAGCAAAAAAATTTCCATTTCCCTTCATAATCTATTTCCTAATATTTTTTGCTTGTTTTTTAATTCTTCTTTTCTCAAATGATTGATTATCATTTTTTTGCTGATTTTTTTTTATTTTTTCATGTTAAAACAGCAATGTCAACTCCAAAGGCAAGGCCAAGTAGAACAAAAGACAAAGCATAGAAGTATCGGATATCGGAAAATTGTATTGAATGTGGTAAATGGATGATAGGGGAATCAACAAATTAAAATACCACATTGAAATAATACCTTAACAAAATGTGGATATGTGCCTTACCTCAACTTCGGAGATGGTTAGAGAGATGAAGGCCTTTCTTGCTGAGTTTGAGTTGAGAAAAGAAGAAAAGAAAAAAAACAAAGGAAGCCATAGCAGCAGCAATGAATCCGAGTGTATCCACTTTGGATCCCCTTGGTGCCGAAGTCCAAGCATCCATCAACCACATTCATCTTTTGGTGATAATGGTGAGGTCTTGGGGGTTCTTTTCCTGCTGCTAGTTAGACTCCTCTTTCATCAGGACCAAATTACTTTATTTCCCACAATGTTCCAGGAGAACAACCTTCACTCTAATGTACAGGATGGAATAAAAAAAAATCATGAAGCTAGGATAGTAGCACAAAAAATTTGGTACTACAATAATTTACCTTTCAATGTGTCAAATAGCCCATATTGGGAAAGTTTGGTGAATGCATTTATAGTTGCAAGCAAGAGGTTTAAGACCCCAACAGCTAAAGACTTGAGTGGGCCATTGCCAGAAAAATCGGTAAAAAATACATAGCTTGTGGTTGATGAACAAAAAAATTTGGAAGAGAAAAGGATGCAGCATAGGACTCTCCTGAACTTCTTAGTGGCTTCTAATGGTACATTGGTATTCCTGATGTCTAGATGCCTCCAGTGAAATCAAAAATGCTGAAAATTTGTGCAATTTATTAGATGGGGTGATCCAAGGGGTTGGTGTTGAGAATGTTGTCCAAATTATCACGAACAACACAACTGCAAGTAGAATGTTTATGGAGAGGTGTCCTACAATTTCATGGAGTCCTTGTGTTGTACATTTCTTGGACTTGTTGTTAGAGGACATTGAGAAGATTGGATGGGTGAAAAGGGTGGTTGAAGATGCTAAAAATGTTACCGAAATTATCTACAACCATACTAGGGGTGACACGATTTGCAATCCACTTTCTCACATTGTAAAGCATTCTTGGTGCCATTCCTCATCTCCGGCAAATGTTGGTGTTTGATGCTTGGATGGAGTCTACATTTTCCAGAAAAAATGAAGTAGAGAAGATTGTAAGTATTGTTTTTGAAGAAACATTCAACAAAAATGCAGAGGAGTTGATCAAGGTAAGTAACGAACACAAACATAAACTCTTTACAAGATAATCTACTTGCTATTTTATTGAGGGGTTAAATTTTGTAATACTTTAAAATTTGTTTTCACTTTTTTAGGTGACAGAACCTTTGGTAAGTGTTCTTCATATTGTTGATGGAGAGTGCATGCCAATCGGTTTCATCTATGAGGCCGTAGATGGGACCAAAGAGGCCATTTCACAAAACTATGGCAGAAACAAGAGAAAATATGAAATCATTCTACGCATCATTGATCGATGGACAAACCAACTCCACTAGCCGATACATGCCTTGGCCTTAAACCCAAAATTCTACTAATTTAACACATTTAGGGCTGATAAGGAGTTCATGGCAGGTGCCATTACATGCATTAATAAGATGGCGCCTGATCGTAAGTTGAGAGACAAGGTTCTCGATGAGTTGGAGGTGAGATTCGCTTTCATATGGTGGATAGAGTGGGTATGCCAATGGGTTTCATCTATGAGGCTATGGATAGGGCCAAAGAGGCCATTTCACAAAATTATGGCAGCATGCCAGAAACAAGAGAAAATATGAAATCATTTGGTGCATGATTGATCGTAGATGGACAAACCAACTCCACCAGCCGATACATGCCTTAGCGTACTTCTTGAACCCGAAATTCTGCTTCTCTGATACATTTAGGGCTGATAAGGAGTTCATGGTAGGTGTCATTGCATGCATTAATAAGATGCGCCTGATCGTGAGTTGAGAGACAAGGTTCTTGATAAGTTGGAGGTGGGATTTGCTATATCTTATTTATGAATTTGGCAATGTTGACTATCTAGATACATTCATTTTACATACATAGTAAGTAATTTTCTATATTTGTTTATCATTTAATTTTAATTTGTATCTATCCAAGGTCTACCAGGGTGTGGAGCGGAGACTCTTTTCTTCATCTCAAGCAATTGACAAGAGAAAAAATAACCAAGTAGAAAATTTAGTTCAATACTACAAGAAAAAAATTAGAAACTTGATTGTTATATTGTTTTACTTAATTCTTATATTTCTAAATGATCTTTTGTAGATATATGGTGAGAGAATTATGGTGCTAGCTTTCCTAATCTTCAAAAGATAGTCATTCATATTTTGTCCCAGCCATGTAATGCTTTTGGGTGTCAACACAATTGGAGTTTATTTGAGAACATTCACCCAAAGAAGAGAAATAGGTTGACTCAACAACGCCTTAATGATCTTGTCTTTGTCTGGTACAACTTTCGCCTTCAAACTAGAAATGTGGAGAGCATTTCACATGAGTCCATCAACTTGGATGATATTGATCTGTATGGTGAATGGACTATCAATGAACAAAATGATGATGATGAAATCCACCTTATTGAAGATCTTGCAGAATTTGAGAGCAGAGTAGCAGAAGTAGTAGAGTTGGATGAAATGGAGGAGGATGAAGACAGTTTTTATTTTGAAGAAGAAGAAGAAACAACTTATCATCATTTAGATACCACAAACACTACTGGTTTGAGGCCTCAAAAATTGAGTTACATTAGGAGAGGAAAGAGGAAAATGTATATATTAGTTGGTTGTTTTTCTCATTTGGACATCATTATACGTAATTTTGTAAATATTTATAAACTTATGGTTCTGTCAAACATTTGAAAGTTTGAAACTATGAGTATGAATGATGAAATTTCAAATATTGAGTGTTTGAAGATATGACATGTGCAATGTTTGAATTATGGCTCTAATGTTCTCTAAATGCATTAATTTCTTTTTGTTTTTTTGTTAAACTACGCTTTTCTTCTTTGTCGAGTCCTAGCTGAGTTTTTTGCCAAGTCTCGAGTCTGAATCCTATTTTGGGTTACCGAGCCTGTGCATAAGAATCTATACAAGAGGAGTTTGTTAAAGAATTCTTAGGGCTTCAACGATATGTTCAAGTTGTTCTTCCCATGTTTTACAGTAAATCAAAATGTCATCAAAGAATATCAATAGGAACTTCCTTAGTTGTTTCCTAAATAAGTGATTCATGCATGATTGGAAAGTTGCGGAGGTGTTGGTTAAGCCAAAGGATATGACCAAAAATTCAAAGTGTCTAGAGTGACATCTAAAGGCAGTCCTACAGTTATATTCCTTCCTAATTCTAATTTGGTGTATGCCAGATCGTAAGTCAATCTTAGACAAGTATTTTGCTCCACGTAGTTCATCAATTAGTTCATCAACTCTAGAAATAGGACAATAGTTTTATATGGTCTTCTTGTTCAAGGCTCTATAATCTATGCACATTCGCATAGTGCCATACTTTTTTTTAACTAGTACCATGGAGGAGGCAAAAGGACTGGAACTAGGTTGAACATGTCCCATTTCGAGAAGCTCCTTAATGGTATTTTAAATTTCCAAGGCTGCCTATAGGGTGTAATAAATAGTGGCCTAGCCCTTTCTTCAAGTTTTATGGTGTGTTCAAAACCTCTTTTGGGAGAAAGTCCTAGAGGTATGTTGCCAAATATTTTGTGTTTTTTAGGATGGGTTGAATGTCAACATGTATGGCTTTGCCTTTGGAGGAAGATTTCTCAAGTATCATGCATTGAGCAGTCCATTCAACCCGCCCATGTCTAAAGGTTATTTCTATCCTTTTGGATAAAATTAATCTTCGGGATCCGTCGGATAATCCATGTAAGATTAGTTCTTGTCAGTTATTTTGAAAACTAAATTCCATTATTTGTAAGTCCTCGTAGAAACGCCCCAAAAGTGCAATCCTTGGATGCCCCAGACAACATAGATGTCTCTCATATTTACAACGTAGAAGTCTTCTTTAATTGGGTGGCTTCCCAAGGTGAGGCTTAGTTGTGGAATCCTTCTTGTACACGAGGTAGTAAACCCATCAGCCATGGTTACCTTAAAGCCTTCAAAACCTTATGCTTCCAAATTCATTCTTGTAATCAGTCCCTTGTCAATAAAGTTGTGTGTTGCCCCACTATCCACAAGGACGGTCACGTTTTGTCCCTTTAGAACACTACAAATTTGAAACGAAAGGTACCTGGACACTTTTGAGATTGTATCTAAGGTTTCATAGTCTTCTTCATCGAACCTTCTCCATTTGCTTGGGTTTTCTTTTTCTTCTTGCCATGTTTCTTCATCAAATAATGCCTCAATGTTGCATATTGGGCCTCTTTTCCACACTTATGTCTAGGCTCCAACTTCTCCATACACTGGTAACACAATTTTTTCTTTCAAAGCTCGTATCAATCACAAATATGTCCATGCTCCCATTTCTCCTTACATTGGGAACATAATTTTTTTCTTTGAAGCTCTTCTTAGTCATTTCTAGGAGGAAGTGTTTTTTGATACCCATCTTTCTTATAGAAGGGTTTATCTATTGATGATATATTTTTGGAGTAACTTATATCCCTTGTTTTTGTGGTCTCAAATCATAGGAACTTTAAGATTGCAACTTGGAGAGATGTGGGAACAAGGGCACTTAGTAGGTCACCGATAGATTGTGATAGTCCCTCTATAAATAGGTAAGTTAATCTTCTTTGGGTAATTATGGGGACCATGACTGAAATCCTTTGGAATTCTGCCACATGTCTTCTACGGACCCTTCTTATCTTAATTGAGTTAATTCTTTCAAATATCTCTTCGGGTGGTTTTGGTTAAATCTTGTAATGATTTTTCTAGTGAATTCATCATAAGTTGTTATGTTTTGGTGTCGCAGAGTAATCAAGCCATGGTGCCACTAGTCATGTGCAACCCCTTCCGAATGTAAGATGGAAAATTTGATGGCGTCTTCTTCTACCATGGGGCTAAGATATAGATATGTATCCAATATTTGGATCCATGAATGGGCGTGACCCTCCTTGATCCCTCAAGTTAGGGAGCATCATTTTACCTACTTTATGATGTAAACCTTTATTAGGTTGACCCCTCTTTCTTCTTGGGTTACTTCTTCCAGCCTCACAATATTCCCTAAATGGAATATTTATCCTAACTTCACCGTCGAGTCTTGAATAAGCTTCAGCAAATTCATCTAAGTTATGGTTTGGTGTATTGATTTCTTCTTCTCTAGGTGGCCCTTCTTTAGGTAAGAGGGAAGGTCTAGTTTCCCTAGGTGTTGACCCTAGTGGAGCTCTATTGTCATTTTCTAAATGATTGGAAGTGGCATCCCTCCCATTAGCTTGGTTGGGTCTAAGAGTGCTAATGGTGTTGTTCATATTTTGAAGGGTTTGTAGGAATAATTGAGTTGTCTTCTCATTTTGCTCCATGAAAGCTTGAGTTGTTCTTTCATTGTGTTCCATGAAAGCCCTCAATTCATTTCCCAATTGTTTACCCATTGTATTATTTTGAGTAGAGTTGTTGCTTGTTGCATGTTTCCTTCTTTCTCTCTCTAATGACCTTTGAGTTCTTTGACATGCTTGCATGTACCTTTCCTCTTGATCCTCAGGTTGGTAGGATCAAGGCCCAAAAATAACGATTCCAACAATACAATTTATTTACAAAGAGTATTCTATAACTAAATTACATAATAGCTATTGAACTTGGAATAAAATAATTAATTAACATCACCTAAATGCATTTGGATCCAGACTATAACTTCTTTCCCAACAGCCAACCATATTAAGGATTTGATGGGAAGGCACAATAGGGCACTGGGATACTATTCTCTACAACTAAGCACAAGGGCACAAAACATCCAACCAAGACAATTCAACCCCTTGGCCCACAAGTATGGCAGGACCTTCAATCCATCCAGCTTGGGGTGGTCTACTTAATTGAGGGAGCCAGCCTATTGCATCTCCCTACCATATTTCCTACAATTTCGTATATGGTTTCTTGTGGGAAAATAAGTTGACTAATTACTAGTTCTAAGAATAAATTGGCAATTTAAATCAAGAAATAAATCAAAGGTGCACAAGAGATTTCATAATGAACAATAGACTTAACCATATTGCATAACAATTACTTTGATAATACAAATGGCTGCCTTTTCTAAAAGCAATTTATATCTTAGAAGCTCTGATCTTAATTGATGCCTTTCTCCAAGTGAGGATCTGCCTTATATAGCCCTCAAGAGGAGAAGTAGGGTCACAACCCTTACTAAGAATATCCTCCATAAAAAGGTATCCCTTCTAAATAAATTGTTGTCCCTTCATAAATCGTGGCTGCTTGGGATCAATGTGATTAAGGCTGTAGTAGTTGTAGACATGAGTTTCATATTTGGCATGAGTTGTAGACATGAGTTGTAGGCATGAATTATTAAGGCTAGTTTAATATAATTCTTTATGAATTCTTAGTGCTCTACAAATCATTGATTAAATAATGTTGTTCCTTGTTGGAATGTCCTAAATGGGAGAGAGATCTTCAACATAAATATCTTATTATTTATATATTTTCATATCTACTATCCCCTCTTAGGGTCAAGGGATGACATACATTCTCTTTCCAGAAATTATTACACAAACCTCCTATGGGCTTAATAGCAAAAGCTGCCCCACACCCTTCCAAGCCTCCATCTTCTTCTCCAAAAGAGAATACCCCCTTTCTTTCAGATAAAAGAGGCCCATTAGAAAAGGCTTCAATAAGGGAGGTTGCAAATGAGAGCATTTCTTGTTGCTTGCAATGGGCTTCTTTTCAACCTAGTCAAATTACCATATTAGCAAGATATGGTGACAACAATTGTCAATGCACCTATTGATTAGATTAATCATTGATATGAAAATGTGTGCACTACCTTATTGGCCAAGGAAAAAAAATTTGTACAGGCATCATTGAGGGCACTCAAGGATATATGGCCCAAAATAGGAGTGTCCATTTATGATGGATGGAAAGATTGAAAAAATAGACAACTAATAAGTGTCATTTTAGTAACCCCTAAAGAGGTAATATTTTTTAAGGCAGTTGATTGTTAAGGAAAGTGAATGATGCAGCTTTCATTGCCAATATCTTCACACAATCCATTGAGATGATGGGATCTAGAAACATTGTCCATGTCATAACAGACAAAGCTAGAAATTGGAGATCACCTGGTTCAATGATGGAGGGTACAAAATAGGCATGTTTTTTGGACACCATGTGTCATCCACTCTCTCAACTTGATATTTCAAAAGATTGGCACAAATATTGAGTGGGTCAAAGAAATCTACATGAAGACCAAGTAGATTCAAATCTTTGTGACAAATGATCATATATCAAAAACCGCCATAGGACCTTCTCCAACTTGGAGTTGTTGAAGGTAATTTTAGTAATCAGTATATTTTTAGAGATTTTTTATGTCATCCAATTTTCTATTTATTTGTTTTATGTTTTGAACCCTACTAGGATGTCAACGCTCAATTCACATGACTTGATCACCTTAAGACAATTGTGAAGGTGCAAGAGACACTGAGTGCTATCATCATCAACACTCATTGGAGTTTATGGATGCAATCAACACAAGGCCCAAAAAGTCAAAGCATTGATCTTAGATGATGGGTGGTGGACTTGTGTGGAATTTGTTCTGAGACTCACTAAGTCTGTAAATGGGCTAAAAAATTGTATTGATTTTACTAAGTTTAATTCATTTTTGATTAATTTCACTTGCCCAATCATAAACGAATTTAATCTTTACCACTAATCTTCCACCAAAAAAATTTAATTGGAATAGAATTTTTTTTTTTAAAAGCAGGAGTGGACTAGCCATTGTATATATTATTTATAAATTATAAACTGGTTCGAAGGCTCATCCGGGAAAGAACCGGGAAGAAAACCAGGAATCCTCGCCCATTACATAAGATCATTACAATGTATCCTATAGACCTACTAGTAATCAAAGACAATAATATCTTTCTACAACCAACCCAAAAACTAAAATAACTATGAACAAACAATAGCATTTTGACCGAACTACTCGTGCCCATTTAGCTTTCGAAGGCGATTACATCAGGGTTAAAATCTTGCAATTAACCGATATTGTGCTCATCACCCGAGACTATTTCGGAAGCAATCGACAATGCAATAACAGCAAAAAAGCACTGCCCTAAACGTCGCACTCGTTTGTTCATGGAGCACACAAAATTGGCTCAATAACCAGTAACCCAGAATTCAGATTTTACTGTGGGATTAAGATCATTGTTACCTCGCGCCCTACACCAAAAACCGCGAACTCGAGGGAGCAAATCATCCTTTACACACCAAAAAGTGATTGACCAAGAGTTACTCTTCCATGGCAGAGGGGTCCCTTGAAGTAAACTCGGGATAAAAGCACGGGGACCATCCAGCAGCTCCGGCCTCCCAACCTGAGTGATGAGCATTGTGCGACTCGTTTCCCCAACCCAAATTACCAAAGTCCCTGCCGCTATGAAGCCCAAACAGAGAATTTGAACCCCAGGCCCAATTATCAATTTGAGGCATGTTTGAACCAGGGGTTGCAATGCCAGCCAGTTGAATGTTTAGGTCTGGGACAGCAAGTACATTATGAAAAGACTGCGACAGAGTGTGAAAGGACGAGCCTACTCCTAGCATTGTTGGAATATTTGGAACCTCTAACAAATCTAACATGGCATAAACAACCTGTTTGGTCATTTCCTCCAACTCTTGCCCTAATGTTCGACCCATAGAGTGCAGAGAATTTTTCACATACCGAAAGCTCTGTTTCTCCAGAAAATGCTTGATACTATCATAAATAACCATATATTCATGTTTGCTAAGGAGAAGATGTCGCGAAAAGAGTCCCCCAACAAACGCTTGTCCATTCCAGATGTCGTACTTCTGCATGGCTCTTTTTAATTTATTATCCCTCAAACTCTGCGGTTTAATCACTTTCTGGGCTAAAATTTCAAGCAGCGACACGGACTGAAGCAATTCCATTGCATTTGATAGAAAAACTAAAATCAACTGCGATGGGTATAGGAATTGTTTAGCGTGGAGAACTAAAATCTCCTCACCAATTATCCGTCTGATGGCATGTCGAATAGTGGCAGAGTGACACACGAACACATCATCCATGACCATGTTGTCAATCTGCACTGGAAGCACTTCCTCCTCATCTGGCTGGATATATATCCTATAGTTCTTCGGAAGCAACTCATTATGATAATAACAGCAAGTTTTGCAGCGAGGACACAACTCACTAGGATTTGCCATTGTTAGATGCCTTAAGCTTTTCTGAGACCTTCAAGTCTTAAGAAGCCAACGAAAGTGTACAACCAATCCCTTCTGTGATTTGATTTCAAATCCAAAGCAATCTTATCGCATTAATTAAACTCTGGGCATACAACAAGTGTGGCATATTCAACACATGAAAATCGATTCGAAGCGTGCAAGATTACAGCTCCGAAAACATAAATCTCTCACCGCTCGGTACCTTATGCACCACATGTCCCTGCGGAGGCTCTAAATACAAAATGACGGCTAAACATTTTGCATAAACATTTAAGGGTTGAGACATTCAATACTTGAATGTGCAAGGAACTTCGTACGGCCATCTCGTGCTAAGTTTTAAGTAGATTTACACCAAATTGTGATTGATTAGCATGACATCATTCCTGCATCGTGGCATTACTTGTCACCATTCATTTTATCGAAATTGATCAGGTTTTGCAAGCTTTGGTGCTCATGAATAAAGTTGACCGGATGTAATGATTTAACTTCTGCCCCATCAAACCCCAAATTGGCTAAGAAATCTGCCACTGAATTACCTTCACGAAGGGTGTGCGAGATGTATTGCTCCTCAAACAATTCAAAAAGTTGCCATATTTGTTTTAGTATGTAGGCAATCTGCCAATTATGGCAACATCTCTTAATACAAGCATTGACAATAACCAATGAATCTCCTTCCACTTGTATCCTTTTATACCCTCCTTTGGCTAGAATTAGGCCAGCAAACATAGCATGAGCCTCCGCCAGATTATTTGTCCGTGAAGGAAGGGAAGAAGCTTGAATGGCTAACACATTGCCCTGATGATCCCTAATGCATGAGCCAAAACCCGACTTCCCAGGGTTCCCACGGGAGGCCCCAACAAAGTTGATTTTGACTAGACCTTGTGTGGGAGGGATCCATTTGACATCTAAATGATCCACTAAATGCCTTCCCTCTATCGAGTTAACCATTCCAGTGGGAACCATTATTCCTTTCCACTCTCTGAGAACAAATGCATCCCACGACGAGATAACTGGATTACATCTAATTTTAGAAAGACTGGCATTAACCAGTTCAGAAATAGACCTTTCAATACCTTCCAATACAACAGAAATGGGTAAAATGTCATGTCGGAATATGCGCTTATTTCTCTCCCACCATATTGCCCAGACAACTAAGGTTGGTGTACATTTCCAAATGTTTGAAAATAAGGAGCATGGGTTAAGAATTGGCCAAGTTTGAAAAAGATCCCATAGCTTATTAGGGAGAGTATGATAATGAAGCTTATTCATAACAAATGACTAGCATTCCTGAGCAAAAGAGCAATTTAGAAGGAGATGGTCCACATTTTCAAAGAAATTATCACAAAGCACACACTTAAAAGGCTGAGTAATGCGGAGCTTTTCTAGTCTATCACTGGTAAGGATTCTATTTCTTAATGCAAGCCAAGCAAAACATCCTGCTTTAGGAAGAACTACATTATTCCAACAAAAGGAGAATGCACGAAAAGGAACCTTGGGAGAATCTAGTTGCTGAATAATCCTATACCCATCTTTCATGGAATATTTACCATCCTTAGCTGGAGCCTAGAATAATGTATCTTCTTTATCTGACAGCATTACTTCTCTTGCTGCAAAAATCTTGCGAAAACATTCCTTGTCTTGACAGCTGAGAGGTAGCACATCCGGGTCTTTCCATAAAACTCTCCCTGAGAAAATGCAAACTGCTGAAACGAAATTAATAAGCTGATGACCCATGAGTCCTCTGAAACCATAATGATGTCTTGAGAGACTAATGTTTTGATTAAGGGAGGGAGGTCATTCCACAAGTCCCTCCAAAACTTGACACTTACTCCATTATTGACCTCCCAAGAGACATACTTCAGCACAATATCTCTTAAAGACATCATAAAATCCCAAATAGCTGAGCCTTTAGGCGGGTCTAAAATAGAAAAGACACGAGACGGGTTAATGTTATCAAGATACTTTTGCTGCATAATTTGACACCAATTGTTTTGAGGTTTAGCATACATTTGCCACACTAACTTACCCCCAAAAGCCTTGTTCCTTTTAGCCAAGTCATGAGCCCCTGCACCCCAAAATGATTTGACATGAGCCATATCTTGCAATGAAAAAAGGGGAATTTTCTTTTTTTCATTCATGTTCCCTGTCCATAAAAAGTCTCTAATTAGTTTTTGGATCATTTGAATAGCTGAGGGAGCTTTTAATACTGCCAAATAATAATTTGGGATGGCTGAAAGGACTGATTTTATGAGTAGGATTCTTCCTGACAACAAGAGCCATCTTGCTTTCCAAGCCACAATTCTGCTTTTAATTCTATCAATAATTGCTGACCAATAGCAAGCTCTGTTAGCTCCCATAAAAAACGGAATTCATAAGTAGTTGGCAATAACTCAATTGAGAATCCCAAGATCTGAACTATTTTGTTAGATAAAATCTGATTAGTGTTAAACAAATTTTTTTTTTATTTTTGCGCATTAACTTTTTGTCCTGATACTGAAGTGTACAAATCCAATGCATACTTGATCTGCCTAGCCTCCATAGGATGAGATGAACCAAAAAGCAAACTGTCATCTGCAAAAACGAAATGAGGGATCGAGATCCTTGTACAAGGGAATAAAATAGACTTCGAACAATAAAATAAATGAAAATATTTAATATGTACAAGGGAATAAAATAGACTTCGAACAATCGGTTTAGGACATAATTTATTTGGTTTAACTATGACCAAACAAGATGGAAGAAAAGAGTCCCCTCCGCAACCTTATAGACCCATAAAAGATAGATCAAATTGTAATGTCCCCAATTTATTAAAGTGACAATTAATTAAATTAATTTTTATTAAGTTGTCGAAAATAAATAAAATATTTAAATGATAACTTAATATTAATTAATTTAATTTAAGTATTATTAAATGTCACTTTATAACTATTTCCCTCAAAGTTCAATTTTAAAATTAAAAGAGGGAAAATGTAAAGACAAGCAAAAGGGAATTTCAAGAGTCTTATTGGAGAATAAAAAGGCAACTTGGGCTTCATTGTTGGGCATGCTTAGTTTATTCATTTCTTTTGGCAAAGCTTTGAGAGCTTCTTGTTTCAGTTCTAGTTTCCTGAAGACAGAAACGCTTCGGATTCTTTCAGCGGATTGGACGGAAACCCAATTCGTTTTTGGAAGGTAGATTTGCGATGGAATTCACATTGGTGTCGAATTTGTAATCTGTTTGAGAAAAAATAATTATTTGCAATTATGAGGTAATTTGTAATTGTTTGAAGAGTAAAAAGGGATATGTTATTCAGAATATGTGGTGGTTTTTAAAAAAAGAAAAGTCTATGTTCAGAAAATGTGATTAATTGGCAATTCGAGGTTGGTATAGCCCCGTTGCCAATTTGAGATTGTTATAATCTTGTGTAGGCAATATATATATATACTGATAGCCAGTCATATGCATATGCGTAGGCTTGGATAACGGTGTTCATATCCAAGAGAACCTAGGAGCAGTGCTCTATGGAAAGACGACCGATAGTCTGATTGCTTAGAGTGGATCTTATATCCCTCAAGCTGAGAATCAGGAATTCTATGAAGCCCGACCTAGAGGCCCAGTTCCTAGGGTCAAATTCCCCTTACTAACTTAGAATAAAGTAAGTGTCATATAAATATTGAGTTCTATTTTGTACTAACGTCGGTTTTGCACGGAATTATACAAGGAGAATAACTAGGGACATTACACTGACTACTGTGTTTATTCAAAAGAGTAACTTTATAATTGAAGTTTTCCTAAAATACATATGTACATACATATATGAGCACAAGTTAATGAAGCTATGCCCCACTGGTGTGTATATTTGAAATAAAAGTTCTATAATGTCTATGATGAGTGTTTGTGAATGTTATCATATGAATATTTGGAATATCCTTATATTTTAACATTTTCCCTAATTTTTTTACACTCGCCACTAAAAAACGACCTTAAAAAAACTTGTCCCAAAAGCATGTCCCTTATCCCCTATCATCCCATCCCAAAAACTTGGAGGAACATAGTTACTAATATTTCTCATTTCTATCTTTCCAAAGGTAAGTTGATCATGCAAGAGCTCAACATTTGTTTTTGGTTTTAAAAAACGATAAGGTTGGTGCTATTCTAAGATGGATTGATCCAAATGAAAACAAGGAGTTGAAACTAAAGCAAGTCTTCTATATGCATACCACTTACTTTAGAAAAGAAAACACTATGTATTTTGAGAGGTGGCAACAAGTTTAGAGTGATACTTATACATAAATAAATCCACTTGCATACTCAAATCTTATTATCTTCTATAGCAACAAATGCAAAGAAAATACACAACTGATTTTGGTGAAGGATAAACAGTCTACTACAGTAGTAAGTGTGTAGATTTTTTTGAGGAAAATCAGACATAACATATCCTTTGAAATCTTCACAAAATCAGATCAGTCAAAGTAGAAGCAGTTCGAAGCAGAATTATAAATCTCAAGGAAGCACATTTGTAAACAAAACGCTTGGGTGAAGATAGGTTATCAAAGTAGGATAGTCAAAATGGTAATTTTTTGTAAATGTTCAACATGAATCAATAGGAGAAGATTTTTGGGCTCAAAGCTTCAAGAGATGGTTAAAGTTTTAGGATCTCAACAAGCTTGCTGAATTTCATCAAGGTAGAGGAAAGCATTCTACAAATCAAATCATCCAAAGGCACCATCCAAAATATTCTATTTTTAATTCATATTCAAAATAGCATCTCACTATTTCTAGCTGTGAACATTCTTGAGAATAATAGCACATTGTGAGTTTGTTGTTTTTAGCCAAAGATTGCACTATTTTTAGCTTTCTGCTATTCTTAGTGTTCATTATTTCTAGCTTGGAGTTGACAATTGTTAGATCGTTTATCTAATCATACAAGATATGTGAGCATTACGAAATAAATTGTAATAATTTTATCATCAATTGAACTAACAATCACATGTAATATTAGACTTAGTGTTTTGAATTATTTTGCACTAAAGCTTGCAAGTCATGCAAACAATGATGGCTAGAGTTGGAATTCGACCATTTTATTTCATTTAGTTTCATGCATACTTGTATAAAAATTAAAAATAAGTGACTTTTTGCACCTATTTTTATAATAGCAATTGTCAAGCTTGCCTATTGCTGAAAATGTTACTCATCAAGTGTTATTGTTAATCCAAAATTTATATTCGTTATTCATTCAATGGAATTTAATGTGCCTATGCTGCTTTAAATGTTTATTCAGATGCCTTTTTATTTGTTCTGGAGAATATTAAATTGCTTTGGCTAGTTTGCAAGCTTAGTATTGCAGGTTGGCTTGAAGACAGAGACATGGTTTTGTATCGTGTCCTCCATTTAGTTTACCATGGCATTTTTGTTTATGTATTTTAGCCTATTCATTATGTATGTGTACTTGCTTTGTTCAGTCTCTGCATTTAGTTGAATGCAAGCATGTGGCTATATGGATTGTTTCCGTAAAAAATACCAATAAAGCTCTTGTCAACTATTAATGTACTGAATCACCTTGTGCTCTAGTTTAAGAAAAAAAAAGATAAGTTTCTATTTAGTTTCATTGTATTGCATACTCATAATCGCCACAATACACTATAAAAATTATGAATAGCAAGTACATATTATTCATAGTAGGTTAGTTTTTATTTTACAGGGAATTCACCCTTCTAATTTGAAGTGCAGTTCTATTGTACATCTGTTTCATTTTCTACCTGTAGCATCCCGCGTTGAATCTAACTGTACTTTTTTTTTATCACAAACTGAAGCAAGCTGTCACAGTCTAATCTAAAGGTTTAAATTATGATTATTTGAATTTCCAAAATTCAAACCATAGTTGCAAAACTTGCTGAGTCTTTGAGCTCCGCGAGTAAAACAGAGAAAAACTTGCCACTCTTCGAGTTTTACTGAAAAACTCGCCCGTGTATTTCTTGGCGCGACAAAAGGCAGAAAACGGGTTTTTTTTCTTATTTTTTGTTTGTTGTTGTTGTTCTTGGGGGAGAGTGAGAAGTTTTTGCTCTTTGAGCCCTTGCTAGGTGATTGAATCGTATTGGAGGCGGATTTGAGTGGATTGAAGGTGGATTTCAACTGATTTTTCAAGAAAAATCACATTCACAGGTAGGTTTGCTGAAATCACATTGACAACATTCTTTTGCAAAAGGCTTCTGAGATTGTGAAGGTAACTTCAAAACTAGAATTTTTAATTATTCTTGATTAAAGTCTCTCATTATTAATTTGTAACTTACTAAGTTAGTAACTTCATTAATTAATCTTTTTGTAAACTGATTTGTATTTTTCAAATTTCAATTGTAGGTGTCTGAGCCCCTGGTCAGAGTTATGCGCTTGGTTGATGGGGATCAAACCCCAATGGGCTATCTTTATGAGGCCATGGATAGGGCCAAAGAGTCTACAAGAAATTACTACAAGGGGGATAGACTGATCCCATTTGGGAAATTATTGATAAGAGGTGGAACAATCAGCTCCACCAACCCATTCATGCAGCAGAGTACTTCCTCAATCCCCGTTTCAGGTACGATGATTCTTATTCAGATTTTACTAAGACTTGATTTCAATTTGTTTTTTTAAGTTGTGTACTAAGACTTGATTTCACGTTGTATTTGTTTCAACTTTCAGGCAGGATGATTCTTTTGCAGATCCTAATGGAGAGGTCATGGAGGGCCTCTCTCGATGCATTCAGAGGATGATACTCAGTGATGCGGAGAGAGACTATGTTGTGACCGAACAACAAATGTATGTGGAATCAAGGGGTACTTTATTCTCTTTAGACTTGTCAAAGAGAGCAAGAGGCACTCAAACCCCAGGTAAAAGTTAAAAGATTTGCAATTTTGTCATTTGATAAATTATCTTTTCGTTGTTCTCTTTTCTCTTTGCTTTCTAACTCCTCAATATTTTATTTTGCAGATGAGTGGTGGCAAAGTTGGGGTGCAAGTACCCCAAATCTAAAAAAATTTGCTCTCAGAATCTTATGCCAGTCCTATAGCTCATCCCAATGTGAGCGCAATTGGAGCTTATTTGAGTCCATCCACACAAAGAAGAGAAGCAAGTTGTCCCAAAAACGCCTCAATGACCTTGTCTATGTGCAATATAATGTTAAGTTGCGAATAAGAAAGGCAAAAGAAGCACCAATTGATCCAATTGATTTGGACAATATAGATCTTTACAGTGATTGGACGGCACAGAAGCAGCCTCCATTGTTTACAGAGGATGACATCGCAGATTTGGAGTGGCAGGCTATGGAGGAAGACGAGGGTGGATTTAGTTTCACATTGGATGACATTGAGGAGTCAGATGAGGAGTCATTGCCAGTACGGGGAGCTACATCCAAGATCGAGGGCGAGCCACATGCATCATTAGAGATACCGAGCGAGGAGACACAGTCACATAGACGCCCAATGCCGGGTTCTAGTTCTACTACTAGGACTAGACCCTCTAGTGCGTCTCCCACATTTGCTAGTAGAGCTGGGAAGAGGAAGATTTAATTTTAATTTTTAATGATGTATTTACTTCTAGTTTTACAGAAACTCAAACTATTTAGTACTATTTTGATTCTAGGCTTCTAGCCATCAGCATTCCGCATGAGAATGCGATTTTGTACCCACTTTGCGTTTATATATATCTAAACTCAACTTGTTTCTTTTGTGTTCTCATTAATTAACTCATTGGATGCATCTTCTCATTGAATTTTGCAAAAAAAATGCATTTCTAATTAAAATTAAGTTGTTTTTTAAGTTCCCAAGTTTTTTGCCGAGTTTTTTTCAAAAACTGGCCGAGTTTTTCCCGATTTTTTTTTTCAGGCCTTGGCGAGTTTTAGCCAAGTGAGAGTCTTGCAACTTTGATTCAAACTACGGAGGGATTGGTTTAGAATTCAAGGTTCAACCTGCAACTTCTTGTTATTTTGGAGATAAACAATTGATAAACAGGATACACTTCGTATAATTACCAAGATAAGAACAAACTCACAATCAAACCAGTAATATAAAAGACACGTATTTCAGAACAACATCATCTCTATCTAGACATCCACCAATAAATTCATATGCACCAATTTATATCATAGCAGGAATAAACATGAAAAGAACTCTTCACAATCGCAATCTTCAAGTAGGCTAACCAATAAATAGGGATATGATACATAGTTAATAGCACCTGGAAGCAGACGCCATTAAATGGAATCCTCAGTCTGAAGCCGACGACCAATGGCTGGAACCTCAAACTGTTTCAGTATTAATTCCCAATCAACACATGCCCAGCGGCATGCATGCAATAAGCTATTCCCAGAATTATGGCACAGTCCTTCTGCAGAAATATAAACACCAACTTCAAATGAATCCAGACACAGCATTACTAGCTGAAAGACCAGACTCGACCCTCCTTGATGAAGATTGCATTGACAATATTAGCATCACTGGGCTGTTGCAGGCCTTCCCTCACATCCCAACGCAAGCCGAGAAACATATTTCCAACCACGTCATTGTTTCCTCAGTCCGATAACACCACACAGATGCACACGACACTATAGCAGTCTCAAAATTCACCCACAATGCCTAATAGTTGATTCTTCAACTAAAACACCTGATAACGATTTTCAACCTCCATTTCATGCTTCCAAAACCAATTGTTAAATCAATGGTGAACCCTATTGTGAGCTCACACCATCAGATTGGGGCTACGTCCAAACTATTCCAAAGGTTTTCGTCTCTGGAGTTATGCAGTCGCAGGGAAGGCAAGGTAACAAGTTTTCTCAGGAAAATTTCTTCTTTTTGAATGCGTGCCTTCTTTGATACCTCTTACCATAACAGCCATGTGAAAAGATGCCTGGACGTTACATTGGAACCATTCAGTCGGTTGGCATTACAAGTGGCATGATGACTGCAGGATGACATAACCACTCCATAGAATAAAGATGACCATACATGTTGGTGATAAAATATATTATTTTGAACTTTTAATAACACCCAATGTTACCAAAAGAATATTGACACTTCCACGATGGAAGATTAAATTATTAGTTTTCTTGCCAAAGCCGCCAAGGCTGCAAAACGATCCCTCTTGAGCATTCATTAGCCTATCGGGATGACTAATAGGCTAAATACGTAACCGCGAAGGCTAGACAAAGGAAGTGGACATGATAGTCCTCCCTTCCTATGAATGCTTGCCCTCAAGCAAACGTAAGGTTGGGTGCTATAATATATCCTCACCTTCCCAAGTTGCATCTTCAATGGGTAAATCTTTCCATCGCACCAGATATTCCCTAAACGTCCTATTTCTCAAATGCTTCTCTCTTACCTCCAACACCTCCGAAAGTGCCAATATCAATTTTCCTTCTTCATCCAAAGGAAGCAATCTATAGGAGAAGGTACTATCTGCTGTCCAATAGCCTTTTTAAGGCAAGAAACGTGGAAGGCATTATGAATCCTACTATCTTCCGGCAACTCCAGTTCATAAGCCACTTCAACTTTCCTCACTATCCTGTACGGGCCAAAAAATCAAGGTCTAAGCTTTTCTAAGCAACTTTTCTTCAACGAACTTTGCCTATATCGTTGGAGGCGTAGAAACACCATGTCTCCAACCTCAAAAGATCTCTCAGACCTATGGTGGTCAGGGTAAATCTTCTGTTGATTCTGTGCACGCTGAATGTTTTCTCTAAGAGCTGCAAGGATATCCTGTTGATCTTGTAACCAATCCTTTGCCAGAGGGGCCTTGTTGTCTGCCAAAGCCAAATCCAGAAAAGACAATGGATCATAACCATAAAGAGCTCTAAAAGGGGACATGCCAATGGTCATGTGATGTAGAATTATAGCAATATTCACCCAGATACAACCATTTGACCCAAGCTCTATGCTGCCCTGCAACATAATTATGGAGATAACCTTCTACCCATTTATTCACCACCTCTATCTGCCCATCCATTTGAGGATGGTAGCTGGTGCTAGGAGTCAACTCTGTCCCTGCCAACCTGAATAGTTCCTGCTAGACCACACTGAGGAACTTGTTGTCCCTGTCACTAATGTTGTCCTCAATTTTGTATTCACAAAATTGGGGCAACCCTACGAAAAATTTTGTGAGTTTAATTCTTCAAGGTGAGTCTTTGTTTGGTTTTTCT
The DNA here is from genome assembly GCA_018584345.1 of Thuja plicata. Classification (NCBI taxonomy): domain Eukaryota; kingdom Viridiplantae; phylum Streptophyta; class Pinopsida; order Cupressales; family Cupressaceae; genus Thuja; species Thuja plicata. The sequence goes on along the minus strand of MU224462.1, from coordinate 1,491,375 downwards.
TGGTCTTGTGTTGGGTTTTTAATCTTGATTTTCCCTCGAGTCGATAGCCCTTTGAAATACACTCGTTTCGAGCTAACTTAGACATCAAACGGAGTAGTATAACTCAAGTTATGATGTAAAAGGTGGGGTTTTTTAGGTTGACTGCACATTCTTTGAAAATCCTTAAAAGGTGGGGTTTTCGAAGTCAATTGCACGAGTTTGAATTATATTTGATTTATTAAATGGATTTTATAGTCCATTTCCAAATTTCAACTCATTCCGAGTTGATTTGACTATAGTTTTTAATGTTTTTATGAAATTAGCTTTAAAATAGTCTAATTTCATGTTACTTTATTAAAACACTATAGTTATATATTAAATTAATTTGAAATTAAAGACTTAAGTATTAAAGGTGTGGTTTTTATTCTTCATTGCATATCATCAATGTCCAAAATACTTTTTAAAAACTCACCTCTAAGTCTTTTTCTTATTAAATACGTTGTTTTTAATTGTAACTGTTAAGGCTTAAAATTGCACCCTGTTAAACTACACAAGTTTAACAATTTTGCCTAACATGGGATTCATTTCTGCATGTGGGGAATGCGTAACTAGAAATGAACCCTCCGGATTCTAGGCCGGT
>MU224462.1:1467049-1485512 GCA_018584345.1 Thuja plicata | reverse complement strand
TTATCAAACTCAAAGCTTGTTGTCCGCATACGTGCAGTGCCTCCAAAATACTAAGTTCTTCTCTATATGCATTATGGATTGAAAAACTCACTTCTTTCATAATGTTCATACTTACATATCAAAGAAGTCCAATTTTCCAATATGCAAAACCGTCATAAAAGCCCACCTTTTGTGTCCTTTTATGACCTTTCATGAGATGCATGTTCTTCTCAAATAATGAAGAGTTGTGTTGCAAGAAGCAAATTACTCCCCATACGCTTGCAAAGAAAATGAGATCTTCCCCAAAATATAGCATATGGTGTTCTTCCCAACGTGTGATTAAGTTTAAATATCTTGAATACAAATTCCACGATTGCAGAGGCATATGAAACAGGAGCAACCATATGATGGAGCCAGACAAGGAGGTGAAAAGTGTTGAATAATGAGCATATAGAATACTTTCAAGACTAAAACAGAGAAACAAAGATGCTTCCCAGCAATCACCACTATGATGCAGAGCGATATGCAGACTCATGTTCTGGTTCAAAATGCTTTCACCAAACCAGAACACATCAATCATCGGGCATCCTGTAGCAGCATGAAGACCAAAAAAGGATGATGCAAATAGATGTCGTGTCTTGTCAAACACTTAGATGATTTTGTTATGCATTTTGTAAAAGTGTAGAATCTTTGACAGATTACACGAAAATATGTAAAGTAGTCTCATGTAATCATGTTGCAAGGACATTAGGTCCTACAGCATTGAATAAGTCAAAGTTAGTTAGTTGTAGATAAGCTTTGACTAGGTCAAAGTTAGTTAGTTAGAGGATAAGGATAGAATAAGTCAAAGTGGTTGAGGGTTTCCCCTTTCTTCTCCACTTTCCTCTCTCCTCTTTTCCTATATAAGGAGAGGAGCTCTTTGTAAATTTTCATCTTTTGGTTATGTGCAAGTAAACTATAGGCAAAGCTCTAATATTCTGAAGACTTTGTGTTTCATTGTAAGAGAGTTGAGCATCTGAATAAAAGGAATAGAGATTGACAAACTTTGAGTTGTTGTCTTGACAATTGATGAATGTTTTCTTATGTAACATTTGTTAATCCTTGTTTCAAATTGAATAGTTAACTTGTTTATTTCATTGGAGCATCTTTAATCCAAGTTTTCTGAAGACTTTGTGCTTCGGGAGATTGGGGTTACTATAGAGAATAGTGGCTATAATACTCCAAGGACTGAAGACTTTGGGCTTCAGTATTGGAAATTAGATAAATAGAGTACGTATTTGGGGTAAGGACAAGAGACTTTTGAGCTCTTGTGTTATTCCATCTTTAGATAAATTCATCGTTGTCTCGGTTAATTGTTCTTAAGTCGATTACCGAGCCACCGATATTACTGTTGCAAGGCGAACTGTATGTGCTATAGTTCAGTTCTACTTGAAGCCACCTGTGGTAAGAAGGGAGCCTCCCCTGTTGCTGAGAGGAGAGAGTAATCTCATACACTGCTGCCTAGAACACACATTTTGCAAGTTGTAGTCTTAGTGACTTGCAAAATATTTAGCCAACAACTAACAATGGTCTTTGGTAGACCATGCAATCTGAAAACCTCCCTGGAAAACAATACCACTACCTGAGAGGTTGTCCAATCAGCTGAAATAGCATAAAAATGTGCAAATTTAGTCAACATGTCAACCATAACAAAGATGCTATCCTTTCCCTGCACTCTAGGTAGACCAGTAATAAAATCCATAGACACACTCCCATTTCTACTCAGGAATAAGTAGTGGCTGTAATAAACCAGTAGGAAACATGTGTTCCAACTTGTTCTGCTGACTAGTAAAACACTCTCTGATATGCTTAAGGACGTCATTCTTGAGGACCTTCCAAGAGAACCCCTCTTTGACCTGCCTATAAGTCTTAAAGTACCCTGGATGACCTGTTGAAAGTGTATCATGTACTGCCTGCAAAATCTTGTCCTTAAGTTTGGATTCAAGAACTAAATAGATTGTTTTGATAATAGATTATTTCACCAATAACTCTGTACCGGTCATCCCGAATCTGTCCATCCATAAGCTCACAAGCAAAAGTATTTTTGGAATACTCAACTAAAAGTTGAGATTTCCAATCAGCTGAAATCTCTGATATAGCACAACATGTAGTAGTAGGTGGCCTCCTAGAAAGTGCATCAGCTACAACATTTTTCTTCCCCTTGACATACTCGATGTCAAAATCATAAGCTTGAACCTTGCTGACCCACTTCTGATGCCTCTCATTCAGTACCTTCTGCTCTAGAAAATAACGTAAACTGTTGTGATCTGTCCTCACCACAAATTCCCCACCTACCAAGTATTGTCTGAATTTTTCTAAAGCGTGCATAATTGCCAGCATCTCTTTATCGTAGGTGGAATGCCATCTCTCATTATCCCTCGATTTCCTGCTCTTGTATGCAATAGGATGTTTGTCCTGCATAAGCACTACACCAATACCCTCACCTGAAGCATCACACTCTAACACAAATGGTCGAGAGAAATCTGAAAGTGCTAACACTGGACAAGTACTCATAACCTTCTTAAGCCTGTTAAATATCACCTCTGCATCATCTGACCATCTAAATGCACCCTTCTTAGTAAGATATGTGAGTGGTGTTGCAATCTAAGAAAACCCCTTAACAAATCTCCTGTAGTAAGACAAAGCCCAAGAATTCCTCTCAAATCAAACACATTCCTAGGAGATGGCCAATCCAAAATTGCCTGTATTTTCTCCTGGTGGACCTTAACTCCATTAGATCCTATCACATGCCCAAGATATAAAATCTCGGTCAACCAAACTCACATTTAGATTCCTTAACAAATAAAGACTGCTCCTCCATAATGCTCAAAACCTCATCTAAATGTTGTAAGTAATCCTCCCAAGTTTTACTGAATATCAAGATGTCATCAAAGAACACTAAAACAAACTTGCGTAGCTGCTTATTAAATATATGGTTCATACATGACTGAAATGTCACAGGTGCATTAGTGAGACCGAAGGGCATCACCAGGAACTCATAGTGACCATAATGACATCTGAATGTTGTTGTATACACATCCTCCTCACGAACTCGTATCTGATTGTATCTTGAGCGAAGATCAATCTTTGAGAAGTAAACTGCCCCATGCAACTCATCCGGTAACTCATCAATGCTGGGAATAGGATACCTATTTTTGATAGTCCTCTTATTTAAGGCATGGTAATCAACACACATCCATAAAGTCCCATCTTTTTTCTTAACCAAAACCACTAATGAAGCAAACGGGCTAGAGCTAGGTCTAATGTGTCCCATGGCAAGTAGCTCCTTAATCGTTTTCTCTATCTCCTTAAAATGTCTCAGATAGCGATAAGGAGTAGTAATGACGGGCTTAGCGCCCTCCTCAAGCTCTATCACATGCTCAAATCCCCAATCAGGTGGTATACCTGGAGGAATGTCCTCAAAGACCCCTTTGTGCTTATCAAGCACTGACTGAATGTCTACGTGATGTTGTTGTCCAAAATCATATGTAAATTTAGAGGATACAAAACACTGCGCTGCCCACCCAACATCATGCCTCATAATAGCCTCCATCCTATGTGCTGATACAATTTTAGGACCACTATTTGTCATAGCCTTAAGGACTACATGTTGCTCATCTCTCATGAATTCCAACTGTTTCAGATTGTGATCAACCGTATACCTCCCAATAGTCTGAAGCCACTGTAATCCCAAGAGAGCATCTAATCCATCCAACTTGATGACATACAAATCAGCCTCTAATGTAAAATCACCAAACTGAATTTTAAGTTATGGAATCTTCCTAGAATAGTGAAGAACACCTGCAACCTTAACATCAAAGCTAGGAACCTCCTCAACCGATAACCTCCTTTTTGAAACTGTGTGAACTAATGAAGTTGTGAGTGGCTCTTGTATCCAAAAGACAAACTATTCGCTGCCCTTTTACAACTCCTTTCAAGCGGAAAGGATGTCCTATAGGTACTCCAGAGAATGTAGCAGCAATAGGGGGCTGATCTAAAGTATGTGTTTCTCCTTTCAACACATTAGGCTGCTCATAGTTTTCCTCTTCATCGCTGCCCTCAAATTTGCTGCCATCATTCTGCTCCTCTCCATCTAAAACAACCTCAATATAGTGAATCTTGCCTTTTCCAAGGCATCTATGTTCAGGGGTCCAAGGTTCATTGCATGTGAAGCATAATTTCCTTCTTAACTAATTTTTGGTTTCTAAATCCAATCTAGGGGGTGTGGTTTTATTCTGATTTGCAGATTTCAGATTTGGTTTTGACCCTTAAAAGGGTTTCTTAGGGGGCTGAAATATGGATAATGAAGTATCCAAATCATGAGCCATCTTGATAGCATCTTGTAGAGTGTTTGGTTTCAGCACTCACACAATCCCCTTAGATTTTTCATTCAACCCTTCAACAAACAACATCACCTTTCTTTTTTCAGTCATATCAGGAACCATGATAGAAATCTTCTGAAATTCATCCACGTAAGGGTCTAATGAACCACTTTGTTTCAGTTGGGCCAGCTCTCTATAATAAACTTCAATGTCTTTTTTGTCAAAACGGGTGACCAATTTCTCACTGAAGTCCTCATACGAGTTAATCATTCCATGATCTTGTGTAACAAGGCCATGATGCCACCAATCATACGATGTGCCATCTCAATGCATTGTGGCAAACTTAATGGCTTTTGTTTCCAACATAGGTTTAAGAGTCAAGAATGTATCCAACTTGTGTATCCATGCTCGAGCTAATGTTTTACTGCTGCCATCAAATATGGGAAGAGTCAATTTGTTCATAGCATGTTTTAAATCCCTATTTGGAGTCCTGGGTCTTCTATCATTCCTTGTCCTAGCCATTTCTCTTCGCTGCCCCATGTATTGCACAAAACTTAAGTCAGCTTTGACCTCATCCAGAAACAAATTCCACTCTGCATGCATTGCCACAACACTATCCAGAATAGCTTCCGCTACTTCAGCATTTTTCACAACCTCGTCACCATTGTCCTCAGCAAAAATAGGCATTAATGGCCTATCAAATGTGCGCGTAGGTGCTCTTACACCACGGGGGGAACCAGCTGCACTACCATCTTTCACTGTGATGACTTTGAGGCCTTCTAGAACCCGCATTCAACTGTTGAATGGCCGTTGTGAGTTGCTGCAATACATCAGCTACCTGTTGTTGCCCAATTTGGGTCCCCCTCAAGGTTTCCCTTGCTTCTCTATCTGCTTCTTCTGCCATATTAGCAACATGTTCTGTACTAGAAGAATCCCCAACAAGTTCTGAAACAGTTCTTCCTTCCGGCACAAGAGGTGGCCTCCAAACTCTGCGTGGTTCTCTGTTATACTGTTGCATTCAATTCGAAATTATCCATAGGCTGGCAGGCTTGATGCTCTGATACCACTGTAATATCCTGAGTTGAATCTGACTATAGTTTATTTTATCATAAACTAAAGCAAGCTGTCACAATCTAATCTAAAGGTTTAAATTATGATTATTTGAATTTCCAAAATTCAAACTACGGAGGGACTGGTTTAGAATTCAAGGTTCAACCTGCAACTTCTTATTATTTTGGAAATAAACAATTGATAACCAAGATACACTTCGTATACTTAACAAGATAAGAACAAACTCACAATCAAACCAGTATATAAAAGACAAGTATTTCAGAACAACATCGTCTCTATCCAGACATCCACCAGTAAATTCATATGCACCAATTTATATCATAGCAGGAATAAACATGAAAAGAACTCTTCACAATCGCAGTCTTCAAGGAGGCTAACCAATAAATAGGGATATGATACGTAGTTAATAGCACCTGGAAGCAGACGCCATTAAATGGAATCCTTAGTCTGAAGCCGGCGAGCAATGGCTGGAACCTCAAACTGTTTCAGTATTAATTCCCAATCAACACATGCCCAGCGGCATGCATGCAATAAGCTATTCCCAGATATGGCACGGTCCTTCTGCAGAATATAAATGCTAACTTCAAATGAATCCAGACACAGCATTACCAGCTGAAAGACTAGACTCGACCCTCCTTGATGAAGATTGCATTGACAATATTAGCATCGCTGGGCTGTCACAGACCTTCCCTCACATCCCAACACAAGCCAAGACTCATATTTCCAACCACGTCATTGTTTCCTCAGTCTAATAACACCACACAGATGCGCACAACACTATAGCAGTCTCAGAATTCACCCACGATGCCTAATAGCCGATTCTTCAATTAAAACACCTGATAACGATCTTCAACCTCCATTTCATTCTTCCAAAACCAATTGTTAAATCAATGGTGAACCCTATTGTGAGCTCACACCATCAGATTGGGGCTACGTCCAATCTATTCCAAAGGTTTTCATCTCTGGAGTTATGCAGTCTCAGGGACGGCAAGGTAACAAGTTTTCTCAGGAAAATTTCTTCTTTCTGAATGTGTGCCTTCTTCGATACCTCTTACCATAACAACAACCATGCGAAAAGATGCCTGGACGTTACATTGGAACCATTCAGCTGGTTGGCATTACAAGTGGCACGATAACTGCAGGATAACATAACCGCTCCATAGTATATAGGTGACCATACATGTTGGTGATAAAATATATTATTTTGAACTTTTAATAACACCCAACGTTACCACAAGAATATTGACACTTCCATGATGGAAGATTAAATTATTAGTTTTCTTGCCAAAGCCGCCAAGACTGCAAAAACATCCCTCTTGAGCATTCATTAGCCTATCGGGATGACTAATAGGCTAAAAGCGTAACTGCAAAGACTAGACAAAGGAAGGGGACGTGACACTACCACACTAAAAGGTACAAATAAAAATGCTAACAAATCTATAACCTTACTACTTTTGTTCAGCATTTGTCATTTTTTTAACCTTGCACCCTTTTGTTGAAATGGGAAAAAATATTAATTTTCTATTGCTGCTCTATTTGAATCAACAAACTTTGAACATTGGATCTCAAGTTTCATGCATTATGCGAGTGTCTAGCTTAAATCTTTGTCATGTACAATTATATAAAATTTTGAGCTTCCCAATAAATATTTTATACTACCCTCCCCAAAAATAGCCTTTGGTTGATGCATTCTATGAATGTGAAACTTGACTTTAATGTCATGTACAACTAAGCTTGTAAAATTTTGAATTTCCCATACGTATCCTATGCTACTATCCCCCCAAAAATGCCCTCCAAGACTCTCATCCACATAACACATCTCTTTGTCCCCTTGTTGTCCCGGTCCTGGAAACATTGTGGAACATGGGCTATAACACACCAAATCTTCATCAAGTTGATAGTCATTGTTAAAATTGGACCCACTAATAGAGCTAGAATGTTCTTCACAAATTATTTCATCTCTTAGGATATCCATGGTTATTCTTGTTCTCCCAGTTTCTATTGCACTCATTTTATGCTCCCAATATTGAATGGATTTTACTTAATCAAGCCATACAAGTCCTAGAATAGCATCAGAGAGTTTTAACAAAGTTCTTGTATGGTTAAAATGCATGGTTTTGCATTTTTCCCATTATGTTTTGCACCTATTTTGATGTTTATCGCCAATAGACATGAATTGGACCCCTTTGAGTCTACTTGCACAAGCCCAAAACACCCTAAAACACTTAAACCCTTTAAAATACAACTTTTGTTGCTTATTCCTTGTTCCACACCTACTTGCACCACTATGTCCTCATTGTTTATGAACACCAACATGCTCAAACTAGTGTGCTCTAGCATTTTGAATTCAATTCTCCCTCTAATGGCCATTCATCTTCCAAAACCCTCAACTTACAAATAGTCAATTGCACACCCGCCATGTTTTTTAATGGAAACTTTCAATTTTTTCAAAAGGTCTACTTCCTCTATCCATCATCATGCACTTCGAACACTTACCATTTTTGGAAAGCCATCATTATAGCTTGATACATCAACATTGTTGTAATTCACTTAGGATCTCAAACTCCTAACTTAGGATCACACAATACTGGTTTTAATCTAATTTGGACATCCATTGATACTAATCCACACATTTTATCATTACTTTTAAATATTGTATGTAGTTTCACCTGTACAAGAGAAACCTAAGATCAATTGGAACCTATTAGTAAATTTCTAGATGGCAATATTGCATCGATATACTAGCAATTTTCTTTTATTTGGATCTAGTGACAGTTTTTATTTTCTTTACCCCGATGTGATGAGTGTCAAGTGAAAGTTGAGTTATAGTAAACCACTGATGAAATATGGATTAATGAAAATTGATTCTTTCACTTGCCTCACTGTTAAGAACAGGCAATCCTCCTCTATTGGGCTTTTCAATTCTATCTGACAAGGTTATTTGCTTTCCCTCTATGTAACCAGGTCATTTGTTTTACCCATCGTCCTTATATGGGTCCAAAGCCCAGGAATGCCCCCAAGCAATACCCTGGGTATACCCAAGATGTACTAGAGCATACTTGAAACTTGTGGACCCCCAAAGGAAAATTAAAAACTATATACTTTAAAAAAAAGATCTCCTAAAAGGCTTTGGTCACTCTAAACTCTAAAGTGAGGCCATAACAAATTTTTCACCTCATTTAACAAACACAAAAGGCCAAAACTAGAAAAAAAAATCGAACTGCTATTGCTGAGTTTTGAAGGTTGGTTTTTTATTCAAAGGTGAGGGATACAAGAGAGTTAAACCTACAACAACAAGAGAGGAATAGTTGCACAAAGAAGATTTAACAATCAAAGTTGAGTAAATCTTTCATTTTTTTCAAGTTTTGAATAGCTTTCTTGAATATTTTTCAAGTTTCTTTAATTTATTTTTGTAATTTAAAAAAAAAAAAACTACTTTTTATGCATAATAAGAGGTTATAATGCAGGTTTTGAAAAAGAAAAAATTTGTATGGTTATTAATTTGTAATGTTTTTTGTTTAGGGTTCATACAAAATGGCTGGTAGTTTCAGTTCTGTTGCCTCAAATACAAAGAGTTCATTTAAATTTAATTTATCGTTACCTCTTTGGCAACATACAATAATGATTGAAAAACTTCCTGGTGGTACGAGTTGTCTTTGGCATTGTAGGCATTGTGAAAAACGGTATAAAAACTCGTACGCTAGAGTGAAAGCTCGGTTTCACACTATTCCATTATAGGGAATAAAAGTTTGTTCCGAGGCCGAACAAAGAAGGGTTGCCAAAGCATCAAATATTGGCTAACATCAAAAAGCAAGAGGATGCCAACATAGCAAGTAATAAATCAAAGACTCTTGCACATCCTCTTGCCAAGAAAAGTGTAGTGTCCCCTTTTTGCTAATTATGAGACACTACGAAATTTATACAATTCTACTTGAACAATTGATTTGTTGATCCAAACTGCAACTTATAATGAAGTAAATAATGCAATTGATTTAATTATACAAATGTATACACAAGCTATAATTCCAATGAAATGCAGTTTACTGGTAATTCCAAATGCATATGCTGAAAGTGTTGGAATTTATGTATAATTTCAAATGTATACTTTCAAGAAGGCTGTATACAAATAATGGAAAGGTTGTATCTGATATAACAATGTGAAATATGCTCTATAACCTGAATGGTTGTCTCTGGTCTTTACTGTGTTGTCCACACTGCATGTACAGGTCGATGTATAATCTCAATGACAGAAATATAGGCTGTATCTGATGTTCTTGAATTGATTATGCTCTGATTCTCTGATTTGTGAAGCCGCCTCTGATATAACAATAATTGATTATGCTTCTTAAGGGATGTCGTCTCTGATATGAATATGAATTGCTTGCACCTGTGGTTGCTTATGGCAACCTTCTATGCTCTTATCAAGCGCTCCACAATGGAATATAAACTGTTTATCACATATATAATCTCATCTGCCTTCTTTGTGAGCCGCTTTCTTGTATTTATATCTGCAGCGATCCATGAAAGACGCGGGTGGAATGGACGTCACCCCTCATAACAAAATGGAAATTATGTAGTTCATCGGAATAATCATTCATGATTATTTTGGTGAACATAATCATGAATGATTAGCATTAACAACTGCCCAGCCCGATTATACTAATCGGCTCTTACACAATGGTAAAATATATATTATGCCCGATGTATGTATCGGATGTGATGCCCAATCCATATATCTATTGTGTCTCATGATGCATGGTAATTATTATCTTCCCCATTTTATACTCGTTTGTGGATGGATGAACGTCACATTATGCCGCACTCTCTTTGTATTAGTATATCCTCTTGAAATCGACGTCAATCTTCCTGGTTTGATTGGAATATATATCATATTATATTGCCATCTTAGTCTATCATATCTTCGACTATCCTCTTTGTCAGATGTATATTGTCATCAAGGACGATATTAACATAGTCAATTATCGGTGGTATAATGATTTCCTGAGTCTTTTCCCTCACCGTTTCTAGTGGAGGATGAAAGGCTCGGTGCCACATCCAGTGGGCAATATATTAGATAGTCATGTCATATTAAGACTTCTATGTGTCGCTGAAGGTAGTCGACCATAACATTTGGTAGTATTCAAGTTGTCGTCAGTATTCTTATCAATGTCTTGCACCATTCTTTCTTAGTCAAATATACGATATTGTATTTCATCTTAACATTCTTTATTCAATGTCTTTGTAATTCTTTGCAATCGTCAATTCAATTTTGCCTCTACATAGACTTTTACAAAATTGAGTACCAAATTGTTCTGATGTAGAAAAGTTGGGGACATTACAGTCTCCCCCTCTTGGAAAATGCTTGCCCACAAGCATCCTGACGTTGCCATGATGATTCCTGGATCCCAAATAGATATGTAGAATGATTTTGACATTCGTTCATTGCTCACTTGTTGCAATATACTTGTCATGTTGTCTTTTGGATCCCAAAAGTTAGAGCGCCAACTAAAATTTGAATTCCAACTCATCATTATGAGCATATCCTTATGTTGTTGTGCCATTTTGTTTTTGATAAGCTGATTCTCATGTTCAAAATGCCTCTTTGCAGATCTTAAGGAGTGTTGAGTGTTGAATTTTAAGAGCTTGGCCTGGTTCCACCATAAAGTCAAACTCTTGACTCCCTCCCTCAAGAATTCAGAAAGATAATTCCAACAATTCCAATTTATCATGTTCATGAATGATCTTAGATGTTGGTATGAATTTTTGTTTGTGATGGAGGGAAGGGATTGAATGATTAATCTCCATGATCTTAGGTATATTACAATGTCTAATAGATCCTCCATTGATGTCATCTTAATTGGAACACAATGATGCTTATTTTGCATAGGATGTATGATGGAAGAGTGTCTTCTTGCAAACAAACTCAAACATTTGCTTTTGTCAGATGTAGGAATCTTGATCTGAATTGTACCCCCTTTTAGTTTGATTGAAGAACATTTCTTGATGATACTGTTAGAGCTTACCATATTATTCCAGACGAATGAAGATGCACCCAGATCCCAAAGTTTGTTTTCATCTTTACCCCTGTATGATTTCAGATCAACCTCTTCATTCAGTTTAACAGGTGGGTTACTATGTGTCTTGTTCATTTCAACTTTGAACAAGGTATTATGAATAAGTTTAATTTGATCTCTGTTCTCAAGACTAGGCTTTACTTCTTTCAACTCTTTTCTACCTGATTTCTTTAGGTAATTGTCCAAGTCAACTTCACCCCTTTTGCAATGAATTGATTGGATACAAGTAGTGACTTCGGATTCTCTTACACTAGAAGCATTACTTCTCTCATCTACAACTATGGATGATAAGTCTTCTTCAGAAGGTGAAAGAGAGTTTTGGTTAACAATCAATGCCTCAAAACTTGAACTAAGTTTCCAAGATTTAGCCTCTATGTTGTCATTTCCTATGCATGATCCTTGTGATGATATACAATCAAACTCACGGTCTTTATCAATCTGCGTGCTTGATTCACTTGTGATTAAAGATATGCATGAATATTCCACTGCTTTCATCTCCTTAGAGGTGTCAAAATTTATTTCTTCGAGTATCTTTGACTCCTTGGAGTGTATAGTGATCATGTTTTGATTATTGTCTTCTTGTTGTGTTTGATGATTTGTCTTTTCCAAGTCCTTTACTCCTTCCTTCTTTAATGTGACAACCTTCAAAGTTTCTATTGGTTGTGAACTTCTTGATGCCAATTTACAATCATGATTTCCATTTTCCCTTTTCAAGGCCAAGTGATGACTTCTATACTTCTTACGAGAGTATTTCATCCATAGATCAATGTAGTCATCTAAGGATATATCTTGTTGAAGCTTACCCTTTAACCAATCATGCCGCCATTGATCCTATAGATTGACTAAAGTGGTTTCTTTGCTTTCTCATTGTTCTTCTTTTGGAAGAAAAGTAGGTAACGTTGGTCTATGATGTCTTGAACATTCATCGTTTGTTCTTTTTTCCTCCTGTTTGTTATCATCATTGCTTAGTAATCCCACTAATTGAGCCATTTTTTCTTGAATATTTCTCTGTCCTTTGATGAATTGATCCAAACGATTGTTAAGTCTTTCATTTTCTCCCATTTTTGACTCTATTTTATTTGAGTTCCTCCGTCATCTCCACAGGCTAGCAGGATTTTGTGCTCTGATACCAATTGTAATGTCCCCTTTTTGCTAATTATGAGACACTATGGAATTTATACAATTCTACTTGAACAATTGATTTGTTGATCCAAACTGCAACTTATAATGAAGAAAATAATGCAATTGATTTAATTATACAAATGTACACACAAGCTATTATTCTAATGAAATGCAGTTTACTGGTAATTCCAAATGCATATGCTGAATGTGTTGGAATTTATGTATACTTTCAAGAAGGTCGTATACAAATAATGAGAAGGTTGTATCTGATATAACAATGTGAAAATATGCTCTATAACCTGAATGGTTGTCTCTGATCTTTACTGTGTTGTCCACGCTGCATGTACAGGTCGATGTATAATCTCACTAACAAAGAGATAGGCTATATTTGATGTTCTTGATTTGATTATGCTCTGATTCTCTGATTAGTGAAGTTGCCTATGATATAACAACAATTGATTATGCTTCTTAAGGGATGTCATCTCTGATATGAATATGAATTGCTTGCACCTGTGGTTACTTATGGCAACCTTCTATGCTCTTATCGAGTGCTCCACAAGGGAATATAAATTGTTTATCAAATATATAATCGCATATGCCTTCCACGTGAGCCACTTGGCTTGTATTTATATCTGGAGCGATCCATGAAAGGACGTAGATGGAATGGACGTCACCCCTCACAACAAAATGGAAATTATGTAGTTCACCAAAATAATCATTCATGGTTATTTTGGTGAACATAATCATGAATGATTAGCATTAACAACTGCCCAGCCCGATTATACTAATCGGCTCTTATACAATAGTAAAATATATATTATGCCCGATATATGTATCGGATGTGATGCCCAATCCATATATCTATTGTCTCACGATGCACGTTAATTATTATCTTCCCTATTTTATACTTGCTTGTGGACGGATGAACGTCACATTATGCCGCACTCTCTTTGTATTAGTATATCCTCTTGACATCGATGCCAATCTTCTTGGTTTGATTGGAATATATATATCATATTATATTGCCATCTTAGTCTATCATATCTTCGACTATCCTCTTTGTCGGATGTATACTATCATCGTGGACGATATCAACATCGTCGATTACTGGTGGTAGCTAATGATTTCCTAAGTCTTTTTCTTCATCGTTTCTAGCAAAGGATGAAAGGCTCAGTGCCATATCTAGTAGACAATATATCAGATAGTCATGTCATATGAAGAAATGTGTGTGTCGCTAAAGGTAGTCGACCATAACATTTGGTAGTATTCAAGCTGCCATCGGTATTCATGTCGTTGTCTTGCACCATTTTTTCTTAGTCAAATATACAATATTGTATTCCGTCTTAACATTCCTTATTCAATGTCTTTGTAATTCTTTGCGATCATTGATTCAATTTTGTCTCTACATAGACTTTCACAAAATTGAGTACCAGATTGTTCTAATGTGGAAAAGTTGGGGACATTACAAAAAGCTTGCAAAAATCTCCAAGTGGCTTATCACAACCAGCTGGTCCACGTCCTTTCAGGCCAATGGCACCATCTTTTGGAGATGAAAATGTTTTGGCTTCACGTAAAAGAGGCCCATTGGAGAAGGCCTTCAAGAAGAAGCAAGGGAGATTGTGAATCAACGCATTACTCATTGCACTTATGGAAATTGGCTTGCTTTCAACCTCGTTAGCTCACCATATTGATGGGATATGGTGATAACCCTTTCCAATACACCTTCTGATTATATTAATCCTAGGTATGAAAGGGTGTGACCCGCCTTGTTGGTGACAGAGAAAGCTTAAACAGCGGCATCATTAAGAGCAATCAAGGATACATGACTTGGAACATGTGTGTTGATCATTTATGATGGATGAAAAGATTGCAAAAATAAACCATTGATCAATATCATAGCAGTGTCCCTTAAAGGGGTGATGTTTTTAAAGGCAATTGAATGTGAGAGGAAAGTGAAAGTTTCAACTTCCATCGCCAATATCCTGATAGAATCTATTGAAATGGTGGGCCTTGAATATGTTGTCCAAGTCATAATGGGCAACGCTAAAAATTGTACGGCAAATAAATCTATAGTGGGGGGTACATATGGTCAACTTTGTTGAACACCATGCATGGTCCAGTCACGCAATTCGACATTGCAAAAGATTGGCAAACAAATTAAGTTAGTCAAAAAATCTACAAGGAGAGCAAGTAGATCCAAATGTTTGTGAATAATCATCGTATGTCACAAGGCATCTTAAGGACCTTCTCCAAGTTGGAGTTGTTGAAAGTAATTTTACAAATTTAAAAATAAAAATTTAATATGCTTTTGCATTTTCATTTTTAAATGTTAATATGTGACATGTATTTTTTTACACAGTGTTAGGTTGCCAAAACTCAATTTGCATCTCACACAATCGTCTTAAGAGAACTTGTGAAAGTGCAAGAGGCATTCAATTCTATGGTTATCAACAACCTATGGAGTGTATGGAGGCAATCAAGCACAAAAAGAGCCCAAAAAGTAAAAACGTTGATCCTAGATGGATAAGTGGTTGGCTTGTGTAGAATATATTTTGAGTTTCACCAAGCTCATCATAAGCAAGATTAGATATGCTAATATAGATCACCCATGTTTGGGTGGAATTTATGATGGCATGGACTCCCTGGTTGAGAAAATAATAAATAAAATAGAAGCCAAGGAAGATGAACCAACAGAAACAATTTTAAAAAGTGTGTGAAAGATCATCATTGAACATTGGAACAAGATGACCACACTCTTACATCTCTTAGCATTTCCTTTGTTGCTAAAGTATTATGGCAAAGAGACATTTTCCTTTATGTGGAGGGTGCCACCATATAAAGGTGAGGAGGTTGCCACTAGCTACAAGGCTGCATTTAAAAGGATATTTCTAGATGAAAATATACAAAGCACTGTCTTGTGGCCACTTCATATCAGCAATCATGATGTTGTTGCTCTTTGAGACAAATGTAGGAAAGATGCTCATGAGTGGTGGTGCATACATAGGCAAGGCTTTAGTTATTTGCAGACTATTGCATTAAAATTCTCTCTCGAGTATGTATTTTTTTATTTTTCTTGTTTTTCTTGTTTTTCATTATGCTATAGTATATTTAAATATTTTATAATTTATGTTTTGTATTTAAAAAATAGAATACTAAATGTTGTATGTGAATTCAATAGGTTATAAGTTCTTCAGCTGAGCGGAATTCGAGTACATACTCCTCCATCCACTCGGTTAAGAGCAACTATTTGAGAGCAAAAAAAAGCAAACGATTTGATCTAATTTACATTGTAACCTTCATGTCTTGTCAAATTAGACATTTGAATACAATGAGAGTGTGACAAAGAATTGGGATCTACATTCTCAGTGTGCTGATTTAGAAAATACAGTTGCACAACTTGCTGAAGTCTCTGCAAATGATGCACCTTCTACACATGACATAGCTAGTGGGAGAGGCACTCCAATTGACTATGGCTCAAATGAAATCGAACCAAATGTTGATTTTGATGCTTTTGAAGAAGAATAATATGAAGACTATTAAATATTGATTGTAATTTTGAATTTTCAGTGTGTTATGACATTTTGTTTTGACAAATGATTGAATTATGAATTTGTGAGAATTTTTTGTTTTTGCATATTATGAATATGAGGCGTTTAAATATTCTTTTTGTTGGGATTATAAGTATCACTATTTTATATTTAATAATTTATAATTTCGAATATAAATAATAAATAGCCAAACCCGTACTTATACCCACACTTGTAATATAACATGTAACTTAGCATACCCCTACACTTTATGTGTTGACAATGAAAGGCTTTAACTGGTTTCCTTCCCAATATCAACTAACAACTCATAAATGGTCACGTTGTTGATGATTCATTTCAAACAATCTATGCAGTGTCTCACCATTTTATGTTTAGCTGCAAGATCTAGCATACAATGGTAGAAGAGTAAAACCCAATGCTATCATCAATCTTTCATAACCAAGCTTCCTTGGCTCAATGTCTTTGGTTGGAAATGGACTGATCATGGTGAGACGATTAGGTTTCTTGGCGTCCCTATTGCTTTCAGTCTTCTTCTTCTTCTTCTCTTTAGCAATTTGTTATTGCTCATGTTGAAAAAGAATCGCATTATTGGTTAGGCAAACCTCTCTGCCACTAGAAAATTCTAGTTTTTTTTAAGGTGCCTACATCCACCCATTTTTATTACTCTTCTTATTTGGCTCCTTCAATGGTTTCCTACCATCGACAAAGGAGAAAAGGCTATTAAGGAATCTCTTATGGGCTTCATTTGAGAGGAGAAAAGGCTCTAAAAAAGTCACTTGGGACTTTTATTGTCTTTCTTGTGACTGTAGAGGGCTGGGTTTGATTGATACACATCATCAAGGGTTTGCTCTATGTATTAAATGAATTGGCAAAACACTTAAGGGAAACGAAGCCTAAAAAGTCTTCCTATAGTACTGCATTTCTTCTAGGGTATCTCATGAAAGATATGCTTGGAAAGGGTTGGGTTTTCAATCCATTCTCATTATGAAGAAGCATGTGCAAATCCAGGGCACTTTTGTTACCAAAAGCATACAAAAAGCTTACGAAACTATTTAACCCTAGCAATCTAAAATGGAAATGAATTTTGAAATGGGGTTTCTACCAACCAACACTCCCTTTGGTAGTCTCTTGTGGTCACTTGCTAGAATCAACCTTTAGAGAAGATTCGAACCATTTTAGACCTCTTTTCTAGATCCAACAAAAATTGGCTACCTTGGCCTAAAGCCAAGGTAACATACAAGTTTTCCAATCAAGATTTAAGTCTTTTCATACCATCGCTGAGTTGGTTTTCTCTACAAATGCTTCACAAGATTGGGATTAGATCCATTTTAGACCTCTTTTCAAGATCCACCAGAAGTGCCTAAAGCCAAGGTGACATACAAGATTTCCAATCAAGATTTTAAGTTTTTTCATACTAATGTTGAGTCAAGGATTCAATCCATCTTAGACCTCTTTTCTAGATCCACCAGAAATTACCTATATTGGCCTAAAGATGAGGTCTCCAATAAAGATTTTAAGTCTTTTCATACCACTTTCAAGTCAGTTCCTCTAGAGATGCTTCACAAGATTGAAGTTAGATGCACTAGACCCTACCAAAAAGATTGAAAATACTATCTTGATGCATGCCCCTTTCTCAATTTACAAGTCTTGTAAAGGTATTCATGGCTATTTTCACATCTACCTAAGGTTCAAAAATTCAATCATAGATGCTTCACAAGATTGAAGTTAGATGCACTAGACCCTAGCAAAAAGATTGAAAATACTATCTTGATACCCCTTTCTCAATTTACAAGTCTTGTAAAGGCTATTCATGGCTATTTTCACATCTGCCTAAGGTTCAAAAACTCAATCATAGATGGGATTTGCAATCAACAACCACTGTTCGGAAATGAAGATTTCATGTAGTCAGGTCAGCCATTTTGAAATCTAAGCTTGCTCATTTTGCTTGATGTAGTCTTTACCAAGTTCTTGCCATTGGTTCTCAATTTGAACCATCTAAGTGTTGTTGATACTCTTCCCATCTTGCCCATGGGCTCAAGCCACTTCAAGTTGTACACATGATTTATTTAAGCCTTTTAGACTTAACCTATTTTTTCTGCAAGTGATTATTTAAGCTAAGTTACCACATTCGCTGCCTTCACGCCAAATTCGGGAGTCGGTTCGCACGAAATTCGGGTTCGTTGCGAATTCGATCCAAATTCGAATTTTCTCTGATGAATTCGTTGCAAAGTCGGTAGCAGGACCCTGGACGACTTTCAAACGGTTTTCAACGACTTTGGTTTTAGCCGCCAAGAACCCGGAACGAATT
>MU224462.1:1402818-1463742 GCA_018584345.1 Thuja plicata | reverse complement strand
ATAAAACGCAACCGACTAAACTCCAAGAAGGCAGATAACTTGGTCTTTGTGCATTCAAACTTGAGGCTCACATCACACAAAGACAATAGTTACAAAACAAGGGAGGCACAACATTGGGATGTTGAACTAGAGTCTGCAGAGTTGGAAGGCCACTTTGATGCACTTACAATTGATGGTGCTGATTGCGAGCTACATAGTGATGTTGAGGCTGATCGTGAGGCTGGGCCTGACACTACTAGTACTAATGCTAGTAACACTGTTTGTGCTTCTAATCTGCTGCCTAATCAGCAACAGCAGAATGATGAAGACTTTTTTGATGATTTTTGATGTTATTTTGATCACTGATGAGTGATTATTAATGTTGGCATTATTGTTTTTGAACCGAAACATTGATATGGTGGTGTATATTGGCATTTTGTTATGTCATTTGAACTAAAACAACAATATATGTGGTGGTCTATTTTGCTATGTTGGTTTATTATTAGCATAGTCATGTATGAACTTATTTGCTGCTGCATATGTTTACATATATATATATTTTTTTTTAAATAAAAATTTCTTGTACAAACAAACCCAAAACGAATCGAACCCAGCCCAAAAAAATTTTGAACGAATCTCGAACCGGAATCCGAACCGGCATACGAACCGGAATCCGAACCGGCAACTTAGTATTTAAGGTGATTGACCACAAATATTAGCTAAGTTCACCCGAATTTGGCATGTTTTTGAAGCGAAGATTTGGTTCAATCTTTGGAAAGATTGAAACTTGGCCCTTTTTTTACAGCTTTTGTTGCCTCTCATTTTTCCTTCTTTGCTAAGTCTGATTTGTTCTGATGTTCTCTTGCAAATTCATGTTCAAGATAATAATGTTAACCTAGAAGTTGCACATTTGCAGAGTCTTACTAAGCATTGGGCTACTGCTCCTTTTACTATTGCACATATGCCACCTTCACCTTCTTATGTAAGGGCCTATCTCCTCCCAATGTGACCACAATCACAATGATGTACTAAGCATAATCCTTATGGATTGCATGTTCCTCCTTGACACAAAGGATGTGGATGGTTCTGAGAGGCGTGCTTTCTGCTGCTTCTCAGCCACATGACAAAGGACACCTCAAATTGCCCAAACAACAGCAAGGTCCTCTGATTGAATATCTGTCTCATACCCCAATGAAACATAGTTTTTATGATCCACAGGCATCTCAGAGTATTGAGCATTCATCTATTTTCTGTTGCATCCTTCCTTGTCTTCAAAGTGTTGGCCTCTTCAAAATAGGACAGGTGCCTCATCTCCAATGTAGTTATCACTGTCAATATTTGGTGCCCTCATCACAGACAGCAGTCTATGCATTGATCATTCTATCAATAATATATCTCTCTTTTAAAACAATATAATGGACACTTATTCATTAGAAAACTGAAAAAATGACTTAAGATTGTGCAGTTGGAAACCGAAATAAAGATATCACATAATGTTGGGAAAAAACGGACCAATTGGGATGTTAAGGGCGACTCCATAAAATAGACTGCATTATTGTAAATGAAGGAAGATACGCACCAATAAGGTAAGCATGGAATCAGAGGGCTGAAAACTGTTGGGGCCTTCCTCCCAAAGGTATCCATCCTTCTCCACTGTGCTGATATTGCCGCCCACACGGTCACTGGCCTCTGTGAGCAGCAATTGCTTGACTTGAGAAGAGTGTTTAGAGATAAGGGCGTGAGCAGTGGTGAGTCCAGAAATGCCGCCGCCCACCACCACACAGTCGTACATAGCATTGGTGTTTCCTTCCTTCGGGGAAGATGGGGCCATGGTCGCTTCCTTCGCCACCACTCGCAGAGGTCCCTTCCCTGTGCCTCGTCGCCTTCGCATACATGCATTGACACCACTGCTCCTTTGTGAAGAGAAATTCACAATTTTTAGTGAATAATTAGGAAAACTTGAAGCTCTGCTCACAGCTTCCATGGCTTCACTGCAAGTAAGAATTTACTGCAATCTACTATCAACTACATAAGTTCCGCAGTCGTAACTTTCTCAGCCACAAAATCTCCCCATCAACGACAAATATATTGTCTATTTCTTCCAACTAAAATCCCTTTCTATCACAAATAAAATTAAACCCACGAATCACAGATCTTAAATTATCAATTTCTCTATCAAATTTAAAATCGTAGATGTTGTAAGAGCATAAAACTGGACAAGTATAATCTGTCGAGTTATATGATAAGATAGATAAAGATAAAATTTTAATGGGGTTAAACATAGTTTATGGGACAGCAAGGCAATTTAAGCGACTTCAATAACTCTGTTCTTTTCTTGTGCAAGCTGATGATGAGCCCACCTAACTTCTCAATGCGCTCCACGTTGAATAGGTTATGCCAAGAGCTAGCAGAAATAGTATTCGCAAATTTATCCCTATTGTCCTTGTAGGCTTCACATTCTAAAATAAAGTGATGTTCGGTTTCCACTTTCCCAAAATTGCAAAACATGCAGATTCGCCCGGTCTCAGAGCGGAGTTGATGAGAGTTGAGCGGAGTTGATGAGAGTTGGTTCTTAACTGAGCAATAAGAATTTTAGCTCTCCAAGCAATGTTGGCACCTATGTACGATTTTTGGAGTTGATCATATGCGGGGTTGAACTCATTGATATAATATATTTTCTTCCTTCCACTTGATGTTTTGTTGCATCCACGTCTTTTTTCATTTGTACAACCCACATGGTCCAAATAAAAATTTTCTTTAACTAATCTGATTTTCACATAAGTGTTAAGTCAACTTATAAAAGCCCCTGGTTTTTTGTTTCATGTTTGCGAGCCGGTACCATGTGATTATGTTCTTTGTTTCTTAAACATTAATCTTTTGTCTATTATTAACAAAATCATTTATTTTAGATCAAATCATATATGTTGATTTTATAAATGTATTGGTTATTTTCCATTACTTCCATGATCTTATCTTAAAAAAATAGTAATTAATTCTAAGTTTTCTAAATCTAATTTTCTGGTATGTATTATTTTTTATTAAAATAGGTTTCAGTACTTAAAATCAATTATCTTCAAACACTTCCAACATAGTAAACTTTTAGTTATCCATGCTAATTATAGATTTTGTCTAGCATTTTATTAAGGAATGTGTTGCTTATGAAGATATTCGTAGTCATTATGAAGGCAACTTACAGGTGAACAAATTGAATGAACTTTTTGAAGATGCAAACTTACACAAAACGACTGCTTTCCTAACAAGGATCCACAATAAAAGGGTCTACTTGAAGAAACTTCAGCAAACTGTTTAATTGGTTCTATCTTGGTCCCTTAGACTGTTGGTCCCGTGGATGTCATTAAAATTCCTTCACTTATTCATTCATTCTACCAATTGTCTTCCAAAAAAAATTATAAATATTTTGTTTCCTTCTTGAAAGTTTTTGCTTTTACCTATTCATTCACACCTACAACAAATGTCAATTTGAATGAACCATATCAAATTCTAACTTTTTAGTAGGCTTCCCTACAATACCTATATTCTACAATCTAGGGCTCCAAATCCACCTTTTGCCAACTTAAGAGCTTCACAATTTGTCACAAAGATATTATGTTTGCTTTGATTTTATGCTCTTTGTCTTAGTTTTTTTGCTTCCCTACTGTATTACCATCCAAAGGAGTACACAAAGTTGGACAAGAGAAGAATATCTTAGATGATCGCAAATCCCAACCCTGAGTTTTTCATTTGTTTTATCTTAGAATGGTTTGTTTATTGCAATAGTTCATAATGGATACTAAATGTTTGATTAGTTATTCGTACTTGTCGTTAGGCATATACTATTGCATTGAGTTTTTGCTAACAAGTGATTAAAAATTCTTAATTCTACCAATCATTAAGAAAAATAATTTAGAGCTATCTCATTGGCTTAAAAACTTGGGGTCTTATACACGGATTTCCTAATAGTATATATATTATTGATCATATATAATTAAAAAATATATTAGTAAAATAAAATTAAGATTATTATTATATTTTACAAAATAATTACAAATAAAATTATGATTTTGTTATATTTTACAAAATAATTTAATCAACATATGAAAAGTAATTATAAATAAAATTAAGATTACCATTTAAATTATTTATAATTTGTAATCAATAATTATAATTTAAAATTATATTTCTAATTGTTATAATTATAATTATTAAAAATATATTATTATAATTATATAAATTTATTACTAATTAAAATATATTTAATTAAAATTAGGATTATGGTTAAAAAAGGAACACTTAAAGATATTTAAGATTACAATTAGGTTGGGGTTCACCCCGCAGTGCAGCGGTAGCTGCAAGCCGTTGCAACACGGCGGTCTTGTGTTCGAATCTGTGCAGGTTTCTAATAGGTTATATCAACGTGCTCAACGCAGATTGTTGTGGACGACTAGCCCACACGTATGCATGGTCCTCGGTACTAGCGTGGAGATTGTTCATGGTTCCCATCAGCACATTGTTCCAACCGCAGAGGCACAACGGACTGGGCTATGAGATTGTTTACCGATGACTGGGCACGACAAGCAGAGGGGAGGAATAAGGAGAGCTTGCATGGCGGCAGTCTTACTAGTGGTTGGTGTTGCAAGCAGGGAGTTATAAGGAGAGATTGCTTGTGGTCGACTGATGGAGTGATAAGGTGGTTGTCGACAGCAAGCCATTGGGAGTTATAAGGTGGCAAACGCCGAGGGAGGCATAAGGGTGTGGTCGACACGTGGAGTGATAAGGTGGAATGTTGAAAGTGGTCTTCACGCAGGGAGAGATAAGGAGGGCGCAAAACCACCAAGTGGCGGTTGTAGAGGAGATATAAGGAGATCATGATGTTGCGGCAAGAAACAAATATGAGAGGTGTTCATACCTCAAACACTTAGTTACCACGGGGATGGGGTCCCCCAAATGTGACCCCACTGGTTCTAGCTCCAGTCAAAAGCAATTACCGATCAAAAAAAAGATTACAATTAGGTTAGGATTGTTAAAATATAATTTTACATTATGATTTTATAATAACAAAAAATATTATTTATATTATAATTATAAAAAATTATAATATTTAAAAAATTAATATATTTAATACTTATAAAAATATAATTAAATTACAATTAAATTTACATACAAAATTAAAACTATAACTAACTACATAATTTAAGGCAAGTACTAAGTCACTACGTGGCACTTGTTTTATTGATTTAGAATCAAGCATTTGTTTGTAGATTTTGGATTTATCTTAGTTTCTCTATATTTAAATTAATTGTATTTTATTAGATTGAATTATTTCTTTGTATATTTTTTTAGTGATCAAAACAACAATATATTACTTTCAAAAGCGTTTAGGGCCCGTTTGGGTACTGGAATACCATATCCTGGATATGATCAATTCTGGAAGATGCTGCAATTTTGGAAGATGCTTATCCTCAAAATGAAATCCGAAATATGGGCTGACCCGTTTGGTTCACCCGGAAGATGACTGAGAAGATGCATAAGAAATTTAATTCTTTATTTTTTAATTTCTTTGAATATGGTGTATATGTGTGTATATATACACACATGCACACATGTGTATATATATATACACATGTGTGTATATGTGTATACATGTGTATACACACACATGTATACACATATACACACATACACACATGTGTATATGTGTATACATACACATATATACACATATACACACATACACACATGTGTGTATACATACACATACACATACACACGTGTGTTTATACACATACATGTGTGTGTGTATATACACACATGTGTGTATACACATATACACACATTTGTGTATATATACACATATTACATGTGTGTATATATACACATGCACACATGAGTGTATATACATGTGCATATATACACACATGTGTATATACACATGTGTGTATACACATATACATGTGTGTATATATACACATATGCATGTATATACACACATGTGTGTATATACACACATGTATATATATATACATCCTTATAGCAATATAATATACATCTTTATAGTCACGGATTCCATGAAATATTAAATTTGGTTTGTATATACACGCACATGTGTATATATACACATGTGTGTGTATACACACATGTATATATATACATCCTTATAGCAATATAATATACATCTTTATAGTCACGGATCCCACAAAATATTAAATTTGGTTTTCTAAAAATTGGAATTCCCATCCAATTCCACCTATTTTGGTGGAAGATGAAAATTCCCATTTTGGGGCAAAATTGGAATTTCGAAATTCCAACTCTAATTTTTTGGATGGACACAAACATGAAATTAGAATTTCCTGGAATTAGATAATGCAAATTCCAGTCTAATTCCAGGAAACAAACTGGCCCTTATAGAAACATTCAAAATTAGCAAACAATATATTCTCTTTCAAACAAACAACAACCAACCAAAGGGCCCGTTTGTTTCTTGGAATATGACAGGAATTGGCATTATCTAATTCTGGATAATGCCAAATTCCATGTTTGGGTCCTTGGAAAAAAATGGAATTGGAACTCTGAAATTCTCATTTTGCCCCCAAAATGGGAATATCATCTTGCACCTAAATAGGTGGAATTGGAATTTCAAATTCCAATTCCAATTTTTACAAAAGCAAATTTAATATTTCGTGGGATCCATGAGTATAAGATGTATATTATATTGCTATAAGGATGTATATATATACATGTGTGTATATATACACATGTGTGTGTATATACACATATGTATGTATATTTACATACATGTATGTGTGTATATGTGTATATATATACAAACATGTATGGTGTGTATATACACACATGTGTATATATTTGTATATATACACACATGTATGGTGTGTGTATATGTGTGTATATACACCCATGTGTATGTGTGTATATATACACAAATGTGTGTATGTGTGTGTATATGTGTATACATGGATACACACTTGTATTTGTATATGTATGGTGTGTATATGTGTGTGTATATACACACATGTATGTGTGACATATATATACACATGTGTGTATATATATAAATGTGTATACACACATGTGTGTATGTGTGTATATATATACACATGTGTGTATATGTGTATACATGGATACCCACTTGTATGTGTATATACACACATGTGTGTATACACACACATGTATGTGTGTATAAACACACGTGTGAATGTGTGTATATGTACACAAATATGTGTATGTGTGTATGTGTGTGTATACACATATGTGTGTATGTGTGTATGTGTGTATATACACACATGTCTGTATATATATACACATGTATATATACATGTGTATATACACACACATGTATGTATGTATATATACACATGTGTGTATATATACACACATATACACACCATATTCAAAGAAATTAAAAAATAAAGAATTAAAATTCCTTATGCATCTTCTCATTCATCTTCCGGGTGAACCAAACGGGTCAGTCCATATTCTGGATTTCATTTTGAGGATAAGCATCTTCCTGAATTGACCATATCCAGGATATGGTATTCCAGTACCCAAACATTATTTTACTAGAATTGTAACAAAAATTAGTAAACATTGTACCTATTTTATTCTAATTTGTGAAAAGGGTATTTTGATTGGAAAGAGATAAAAGGTAAGAATTAAATCATTAATCATTGATTGCTTTTATTTATTTGCTTTCACATCTTTTGTTTAAATTATAGTTAACATGGAAAAGAATAACTTCATTGATTTTAATTCATGTATGCAAGTCATTTCAAAACACAAAAAAAGGATGGTTTTCCCTTATAGTAATTTGTTTTGCTAAATTGCATTAGATAGATCTAATTAGTTGCAAATAAAAAATGCATTAAACACAAAAGAGATATATTAAATTTATTATTTGATTTAATGTCATTTATTTTAATATTTAAATTATTCGTTTGAAAATGATCAAAAATTTGTAAAAGCCAAAATTTAAAAAAAATACATTCAACTTGTAGAATTGTATGCATGTGAGATAGGTAGGATCTCAAGCACAAATTACACATTTGACATTCAATAATTAAGCAACCAAACACCAACAAATGCAAATAATACAAAACCATAAAAAAATCATAGCCAATAAAAAACATTCAAATTTAAGCTTTGAAGAAAACTTTAATCATGTGTATCTCTATTAATGCACTTGATATATAATCTCCATGTATCAAGGGGAGAAGAGCAACTAGAGGCCACCTTGAAAGAGCGAAGAGAAAATTCAACTACTCTTGAAATTATTCAAGAAGAATAATTTTGAATTGTACAAGAAATTCAACAATAAAAAATTTAATATATCTCTTTTGATTAGGAATTGTTCATTGAATTAATGCATTTAGAGGCCATGTTTGATATAGAGATTATATATCTTGACATCTTCCTCTAAAGTTCTCTTTGAGACCTTAGCATTGTTTGCATATAAATCAAAATCTCTTAAACAACCTTAAGTATTTGTGTTTTTTATCACTATTCCATGTTCAGACATCCTTGTCCTCCGTAGGGCATTTATTCCTCTTGAAGAGGGTTTCCTACCCTATCTCCCTATTACACATGTTGTTTCCTCATGAACATAATAATCAAATTTATTTGATTAATGTGAGTCATGAGTGTGCCTATCATTGATGGTTTGCACACATTAGTGAGAATCAATATTAGAGAACATGATTGTATTGTTGACCAAAGTGTTATGGCTACAAGATTGACCTACTTTGCTCAAATTCAAATTTTATCTCAAGCTTAAGCCAATCCACTTCCAAATAGTTTTTATTGTGTGCATAAAATTTGTATTTAATATGTGAATGATTTAACTATTTAAACTAAACAAATGCTCAAGTTATGGCAAAAGAGGTCAAACAAACATATAATTTGTAGTGTCTCGTGTTTGCATTTTGTCATTTACTTGTTCTTTTGATTCGAGCTAGAGTCTGTATATGGTTTATCATGTGACTGTTTGTATGTTATTCTTTTGTATTGGCATTTTTGTGATGCACTCAGTTATATTCTTTTGTTCATATGATATCATTGCTAATGTGGTTAGTAGGTTATACTTGTGACTTCAATGATGATCATATGTGCATGATGGCTCTGTGATGATGTTGCATGATGTTATATGATGATGTTACACATATAGATGATATTTTGGCCATTTGAAATTATTGATGATTTCATGATGTGTATTGATGGTGTGCTACTAATTTGATTCAAGATGTTTCATTGTTGATTATTTATTGTTAGAAATCTGATTCATGGGATCTATTACATGTTTAGTGGTGTATTGATTATATGTAAAAATAGTTTTGAAGGGACCCAAAACCCTGTACAATAAGAAAGCTTAAGATATAGAAATAGGATTACACCATACACAACAAAACAGCCAAAACAAGAGGCCGCCAACCCCAAAAAACCACACAGAAGAACTCAGCCAAAGAAACACCCAAAGTGTTGCATAAAATAAATCTTTGGATAACCGCAGCAAAAGATAAAAGAACTATCATTTTATCCCCTTCATATGGGATCACTGGGTCATGTCAAAAGACGGAGAGGATTTCTTAGTATGTTTGCCTTTAACTGTAATCCATCTATCTTCAATACTAGCAGCCTTATCCTGTCAGCACAGAGATTTCAGAGCTTGAGATCCAACACCCAAAAGTGGGGTTGAATCTCCCATAGAAACAGCCAGCGCATGGACGACATTTGATCCAGCCAGAGGGCGATCAAGAAATGGAATTATAAGGTTAGCTCCAACACCAGTTGAAATACCATCAACTCCAACAGAGCCAACACCCACTGAATCACCCACAAAAAAACTGGTATCAACCAGTGAAGAAAGAGTAGGTTCAGGTCCAATAACCGGGACAGGAACAGAGCTATCAGCCCCAGTAGAACCTTCAAAAGCATTACGATTAGGACCTAAACTGGCCTTCTCACCAGCAGGCAGAGGATTACCAATATCAAGAACAACCTCCATCTCAGAGTGAGAGGAGATTTTCCAAATAGTGTCATGTTGGGCAGAAGCATCCTTCCACCAAGAAGGAGAAGATTTATTCTTTTTGGTAATAAGCCACATTGGGATGAGATATGACTAATCTTATAACATTTACGACATCTAAAAGGAATACCTTCGAAGTCAAGCTACTGAAACCAAGATCCCAAGGATGATTCAATTTTAATTTTAGCTAGAAGGCCCTTCGAGGTATCAATATCTACCAAGATGCATGCAAAAGTAGAATGAAACATATTGTCAGACACATTATCAATCAACAAAAATTTCCCCAAAGCCCCACCCACTTCCTCTAGGATGGAGTCATACCATAGATGAAGAGGCAGATTGGGGAGCCTAACCCATATAGGGATAGTACAGAAGACTTATGTGGAAGGATTGAAATCAGGATGCCACAGCTTTACCATAAGCATAAATTTTTCATCCTCCCGGCAAAAGAAATAATCACACAGGATTGTATCTCTATCCTCAACATTATCAAACTTTGCAATGAAAAACCCTTTTACCATTGGGTAGATGTTAACGGTACTTGATAATTTTGGTTCCCATCTTCGAAAAACCCAGTCATACAGTTGGAGAAGGCTAGGCCAGAAACCCCGAAACTGACAAATCAGTCCATGAGATTTAAATATTGCATTATTGTTCTTCAAATCCTTATCAGCAGCAGATGAAAGCTTGACAGATATAAACTCACAAATAGGAATCGGGACAACGGAAGCTCCATTATCAGTGAAAACCCTATGTCCCTTCCCAGTCACAGCCGTCTTGGAGATAACATCAGCAAAAGACCCTGCCAAACCCGCAGAAGCCTTAGCAACAAAACCAACAACCCCAAAGAAGAGGTGCCAACTGCAACACACACCCCAGACTCAGCAGCAGCAGCACACTCCACCACAACATCAGGCGCAGGGCCAGAGGAAGGTGACGCCAAAGGGGTCTGCCCCAACAACAGCCCAACGAGGCGCTTAGAGGCCCTGGCCTGCGCTAAACCCTTCTCCGCGGTGCTAGAGGAAGGGCGCAGGAGACAGGGAGGATGCACGGGGAGGCATCGATGGTGCGGAGACAAGGGTGCGCAGAAGGAGTTTTAGTACGAGGATATGACCTTTCAAGTTAACATCCAAGAAAAATGTCAATTCTTCGCATATGTTACATGTTTAGTGTTGTTTTTAGATGACATTTTAAGTTATTAAATGATGTTTGATGCATTTAGTTAGATAAGATTTTCGATACAATGGTTAGATGAGGAATATGTTTGAAAAGGGGTGATGTCATAACATTCAAATACCTAAGAATGCTTACGCCATTAAAATTTTATTTTTAGTGATTTATTTTATTTAATAATTGTGTATGTGTTTCGACTATTTATATATAGGAGAAATTACACTTGACATGTGAATGTTTTAGGGATAGTAAGTACCAAGCATTGACTTTGGGACACCTCGCTTCACAAACTAAGTGCGCATATATTATCCCCAACAATGGTTAATTGGAGTTAGTCATATGGCTCATTCATACCATTTTGCATAATTATCTCCTATTACTAGACAATAATCAACCATTCAATTATCGTGTGGTAATGACTAGCTACCCTTGTATATTATGATGGACCAATAATCTGTGTTTATGTATTATCAGTATCTGTAAATGTTCGCAATTAAGTATTAAGATAAAGTAATACATAAATTTAATAAATTATATTGCATGGCAATTTATTTCTATTTACTAGCAAATATGTCATATGAGCATTTAATTTAATTGGGATTTAACAATTTATTGGACTTCATATTTTAAAAGTTGATTTTATAATTTTGATTTAAGCGGCTTTAATATATTTTATTATTTTGATAAAAAAAACCTTTTTAATTATTGTCAAAAGTTAATTTTGAATTCAATGGTTGTTGCTAATTTGCTTGGAGCTCAAAATCCCTCTTCATTGGAAATCTCTCTTGCCAATCTCTTATTGTCCTCCAATTTTCATAGCTTCTTGTGGATTCTTTAGTAGCTTCTTCCATTTTTGGGTATTTTCTTGGATTAAGGTACGATTCTCTTCATGAATCCATTGTGCTTCAATTTGATTGTTGTATATGTGTTGCAAATGGATTATTGGATGATTGTAATTGTGTTTCTAGTTTGTAGAAAAGATTTTAGTGGCGATTTGATTATTTCTCATATTGTATTGCGAAAATGAGGGTTTTCTTACTAGCATGCTGGCTATTTGAGTTTGGATGGATGTATTATGGCTTTAATAGCATTTTTGGGAGGTTGGATGCATGGGAACCAATAGTTGTTCCCAAAAATTTAATTTGTTGAGTTTGAAATTTCAATAATTTTCTAATGGGTGTTCTTTATGCCCAATTTTTTGGTCAAATTTGTGATTTGAGTAAAATTAATAATTTGTGCTTGAAATTGATGTGTAATAATGATAAGACATATGAGATTCATTGTGGGATCAATTTGGATCCTACTATTGTTTTGGAACCAATAGAGTGAATGTCATGAACATTTTCGACGAGTGCATATTGAAAATATGGAATTTGTTATATGAGATCTCATTGCATTTAGTCATTGTGATTTTATGTTGGCCATGAGATTTAGTTGGGTGTTAGAATTGGAATTTGGAGGTGGCTCTCAATGGGGAGACCATGGTACAAAGTCATCAGGGTAACCCATTAAGAATTAATAATGATTTAACCTAATAAAAATTAATGGATTAAACACACAAATAGGATAATGAGAATACCCCACGTGTTCCTTGAGTGCTTGTATAGGATAAGGACATAATAGGGAATTCCTAGCCATATACAAACTTCAATCTAAGGTATGGTGTCTGGTTTTTCCTTGTATGTTGATTAAGGGCATGCGTCTGGTCGTATACAATGTTGATTGAAGCCATGATGTATGGTTGTTCCTTGTATGTTGGTCAAGGATATGTGTCTGGTTGTATACAGATGTTGATTGAAGGCATGGTATATAGTCATTTGGTGTATGTTGATTGAGTGCACAAACAAGCTTCCTTCTCTCCATGAAAGGATTTCTTAGTTTTGCATCAGCCATCTCTTTGAGCTGTGCAATGACACTCTGAATTTTGGATACTCAATCCAACCCTTTTATAGATTTGAGTAGTGACCCTATAAGATAGTGCACTTAGTTATCCCCTATTACTTGTTATGACCAAAATCTCCTATTACTTGTTATGCATTTTCTCCTTGTTGTATTCCTCATCTTGATTTTATTATGTATGTGTACCTTATGTGATGGAAAGTCTTATTATTGTGTGATTGTTAGACTTATTGCATTATTGTTTGAGTGACTATTTGGGTCATACATGACTATCTCTGCAAGAATGGTGGGGTGGACCTGAGGGTACTACATGGCTAGGTGGCATGACAAACCATTATTGGGGACCAGTGACAGGATTAAGTGTGGTCCTAGGATACTTCATTCGCCCTTTACATTTATTTAACTATTGTACACTTATACCATGATCTCTTGGCTTGTCCCACTACAAATAAGGTACCACCCTGAAGTTCTTTGATCACAACTATATTAGGTAAAAAATCAACTTTCTTCTCGTGCCCAAAATGGGTGATTTATTAGAATAAAACAATATTGGCATGTAATTTAGGAACATAAATAACTTCCACAAATATTCTATCATTCATTTCAACTAATCCTTTCCCTTCAACATATACTTGAGTATCATAACCCATGAGAATTTGAGGTACCATGCAAGGCTCTAATGAAGAAAAGTATTCTCTTGTAGAACCAATGTGATGAGAGACACCCAAGTCAAGTATCCACTGCTTTGATGATCCTACAAGTAAAAAAAGTGCTTGTCCTTTTCCTTTATTTGACTATAAAGATTAGGAAGGAGTTGAATCCTTTGTTTGGATTGAAGGAAAATTGATGTTATTCTTCTTGATAATGTTTGTCAAGTCAACAATTTTCTTAGCATGAAAATGATGCTCATTATGACCAACATTTTTACAATATGGACATGTTGGATTCTCCTTATTTTATGAATTATCCTTCTTGGAAGATGATGTAGAACGTCCTTGCAAAGGAAAAGATGATTATTCTCTATCCTTATGTGGCTTTGGCTTTGATTGCTTTTGTTTCTTGTTGGAACCTTTTTCTTGACTCCCTTGATTTTCCTTGAAGGCTTTTGACTTGGAGGACTTGAGAATGCCCAGTGTGATAAACTTTGATTGCTCAAGATTCAATATCTACGTGAATAAATAAAATGATTGTGTAGTATAAGCACTCCCCATTGTCAACTGATGAGTTTGTAAATTGGAAACAAAAGACGCATACTCTAAAGGAAGCTTGTCCAAAAAATTAATGACCAATAATGAATCCTTCTTCTTAATACTACAATTGCCTTATTTGCACAGTCTTGGATTGTATCAAAATTCTTAGGATCCAAAATTAAAATTTCACTATCAAGTGTGTATCCTCTAATCTCATCAAATTTACCATACAATTGAGCAAGTTTATCCCAAGCTTCCTTGATTGTCTTACACTTTTCAATATGAAAGATAAGATCATGTGATAGATATTTTCTCAATGCTCTAAGAGCACAAGAGAAAGATGAAGGCATAAAAAAATAACACCCCCTCCCCACAATTCAATCAAATAAAGAACCCCCCCTCCCATTAAAAAAAAAGCTTTTCTTTTAAAATAAAATGATGATTTGTCACTTTAGACTTACCATGTTTACATTGAACACTTGCAAGACAAAGAAAAAAAAAAGACATTTAATGTTGATGTTTACAACTATCTCAATCAGAGTATAGAAAACTCAAATCACTAATGAAAAATACCGAACTAATATCTAAGCATTACAAATGCCAAAATAGGCCAAAAAATGCATTACAAATGCCACAATAGGCCAAAAATGACAAAGATTTAAAAGTGATATTTCTACTCATAATTGCTCCAAATGGATAGCATTGATGATCATAACCACCAAAGTTGCAAAAATTAGGATTATTAAGCTACAGTTGTAAAAAAAAATGAAATTTTAAAAAAAAATTTGTGCACCAAATATCAAAAACTAACTTCACCATTATATAGAGCATGAAAAATTAGCCCAACTAAAAAAAATGCACTAAAAAAAAGGAATTCATATGACCAAGGTATGAGCATTTGAAAATAATCTTCAAAACATAACCTACCAACCATGAGGGGGAGGGGGGAATTATCCACAATCCATTTGTGTAAATGTGTAGACTGTATGTAAGAGTTAAGGCCTGAACAAATTTTGGATGACTGCAGTGGACCTAGGTGTTTGAGCAAGTGGCTAGGTGGTGCTAACTGAGATTTTATGTGGTTGCTTAGTTGGCATGGCACATTGAGATTATGACAAGTGGTTAGTTTTGATGGAAAATAATAGGGAACCAAGAAAAAATGGTTGTTGTATTAGAGGTGCTGACGTGAACTGTCTAGGATTTGTGTGCATTATGGGGTATGCAATTGATGGATCGCACGAAGCCAAACGTGGGTCATTGTTGTGTGACACTTCCTTGTTGGTGCATGTTGTGGTTCATAGTTGGGCTTGGATTGCATGAAGTAGGCTGCATGACCTCCATGACGGAGCACATGGCAGAGATGTGACTATCAACACAAATTGTGAATGTGTGTAAGTAGGGCACTTTTGTGTAGCAAATAAAAAATTATTTTTAAAACTTTACAATAAAAATTATTGCATAATAAATTTATTTAGCCCAAAAAATCTAATTTTCCATGCAGCACAAAGCTACAAAGAGGACCACATCCCCCACCTTTCCCCCCTCAAAAAAAAAGGAAAAAGAAAAACCAATCCACCAAATATGCACTCAAATCTTTCAAAAGACTATTTAATGGCACTCAACAAGATTTGATACCATTTAAGATTTACCTATGGAGAAAGCCACCCAAGATCTAGAGGCCCATTTGAAAGCACAATAACACAAGAGAATGAATATGACTTGAGAATAAATTGTATTCTCACCAAGAATGTAATAGAATCAATGATAGTACATAGAAAAACCCTTGGTTAAATAGACCAAGGTGCAAACATAGCAAGACATAAGATTATGACAAGTTTCATAATATTATGACATGATAAACAAGAGACAACTTATCACCCAAATAAGGTGGAAAAGTGAAATTTTCACTTGTCCACTAAAAGTGGAAAAGTGATAAAGTGATAAGTGCACTAAAGGAGTCCAATCACCACATAAAGTGGAATGTGATAACATGATAACACCACCTAAAATGGAGATGCTCCTAAAAGTTTTTATGTGCTCCCTAAGTAAACTTAAGAAATATGTGTATCTATGTCCTAGGAGAATGACTTACTAGGTACAAAACATGGACACAACAAAAGGTATGAAGCCCAAAACTTGATGACCTCACTTTATTTGTAGGGTTACAAGATTGAGTGAGTTGGTCAAGGAAAACCAAGATATCTCTAAGTCACTTAAGAACAATATTTAAAATAGGCTCAAAATTAGCATCTTATACATGTAGATTGTTAGAATCAATAGAATATTTAAGGTTGTAGACATGGTGTTTATGATATTTCATCCATACAAGTAACCCTTTTTTTAAAGGAAAATTAACCCAAAATAAATCAAGCAACATTTTTATGAGCCTTAAATTTTGAGAATGGTTGTTGAAGTTCCCTATGAGCTGGAATTGTTGGAGGGAAGTAAGATAAACAATATCTTTTACAGACCTTGTCTTAAAGGAGTGTTGGGAAGAAATACAATACCATTAAATGAATTCTCTCAAATTGATGAAGAAGATAAGGTGGCTCTAATTTCTAAAACAATTATGGATGTGAGGGAGAGAAAGCTAAAATATAAGAGGACCAAAGAGTATTTGATTTCATGGAAACATCTTCTCATGGAGACTGCAACATAGGAAGGTCATTATATATTAAGATATTTAAAGATATCCATTAGAAATTATACCATTTAAACCTATAGTTTCTTTAGGAAAAGTAATTTTGAATGGGGCAAAATTGTCATGTCCTATTTTTTCAGTTTAAATATGTAAATATTAGATAAATTCGTGTGTCTCTCCTAACCCAAGAGACTCGACAATTTCCACTTTTGTTGTGTATCTTCCCCTTTTGAGTATGTCTTTGCTTCCAACTCCACTTTTTCTTTCTTTCAATTAGAGTTCCAAACTTTTCCATTCAATAATTCTCTTCACATTGTCCCCTCAAATTTTCCTCGTATTTACTAGAATTTGGACCTATCATTGCCATCATGCTCATAACTTAACCCTTGACTCTTTGACTTATAGTATGAATCTATACTATTTTTGAGCCCTAATCCTCAATATTTCTATTTTTTTTTGTTTTCTCTTGAACTCACCATCACATGTTAATATCAATAGTGGTACATGTTTTTGGTGCCATATATATATATATATATATATATATATATATATATATATATATATATTTCACAAGTAGGATGTTTCCCACTGATTATCATTGTTCAAGTTCAGAATTGTAAATTACTTTGTGTTTGACCTATTATTGTTTGTTTAGGAGATAAAAGAGAAAACACATCCATTCAGGGATCATCGTCTACATTTTACACAAACCCCTTTCAAGAAACCGAGTTGAGCCCTTGTGTTCAAGTGTGGAGATAATAAGACAAAAATCCTATTGATTTTGTAGAGTTATTTCATTTTATCTACATATTTAAGTTCCATCAATTGTAGATCCAACCACATTTTATTGGTGTATTTTACTATTATTGTCTATATGAATATAAAATCTTATTATTGATGATGTAAAACTATTTGAATGTACTAAAATCATTATTAAAATAAAGAGTTTGACAATTATAGATATTGTTTTTTTATTTATGTGTAATAAGAGATCAATGCTTTTATTTTCCATTTTTGTTCTTTAGAATGTAATGCTAATGCTTTGATATATAAATAGTGAATTCAATTGAGTTATGTAAGATCCAATTGAATATTAGAATCCATATGTAGAAGGTCGGATTTAGATAAGTATTTTGATTGGGACATTACAACCATTTATTTATACACTGAAGATTTTAACTCCAACCTATCTTGACAAAATCCGCACTTGTTAATATTAAGAACAAACTCGTGATCTTAAAACAAACATCACTTTCAAATATATACACAAAATTTATATGAAATAAGAGAATTATACTCTAAATTGGTTAGAGTTGGTAAGACCACAATCTAAACACCTCATTTGAAAAAATTGAGCACAACCCATTAAGATACTAAACTTGACAACTTATTATTATACCCCACACCCATGACCCATTAAACAATACTTTTCTTTTTGAAGGGGGTGATGGGAGGGAAATATGGCATCTCCCAAGGGAGGGAAGGCCAATAAATACTAACAATGTAATTCTTTATAAAAAAATATCAGACCATTGATCTATTATTAGATTTAAAAGCTTCAACAATACAAACAGAGAGAAAGGAGTAAAGAATATGGGTAGTAAAAACTTAAATGAACATGGTTGTAGAGTAGAATATATATGACTCTAGCTACATATGTCAAATGGCTTCCACACTCCACCTCACTTCAATTTCTTGGGCTTTGCAGCAGGGCCCCTTGGAATCTTGTTCAGCACTTTTCTGTCAAAGGATTTGTATAGTTTTCTCATTTCCACTGTGGTAGAGTGCACCCACTTATCCACTTTATCTTCGTGGTTTTCATAAAGAAAGGGCACCGTCTGAAGCACAACAAGCACTGCACAAAACACACAATTCAAGCCAATTGTCATATAAATGAAAGAATTAAGAATAATGAACAATCAGGCCTGAGTAATGAATTCCCTTACCCGTATATAGGAGAGTGAGAAAATTGCACCAACTGCCAACTACAGAGAGAATCCAGAGAGACCCAACAGCCTGCACTCATTTCATGATGTTATCAAATGAATTACAATGAGATAAAGATGATTTTGAAGCATATATGACTGTCAGGTAATAAAATTACCATAACAAATTTCTTCAAGTCTTTTCCTGATGCAACCTCATGCAAGACTGCAGATAAACGATTGGCTTCCACTCTCACAACAGATGCTACGCTCAGAAACACTTCTTCGGAAAATTTGATCTCTGGAATTCGTGGAGGAGGTCTGTACAAATATTCAATTCAGTATATAGATATCTTAAATACATCTATCTAAAAATATGTTAAAAGATTAAATTGATCAGATTTCCATCATCAGGATGTAAGAGCAAAAAACTTGAAGGATATGTAAAAATTCAAGCGTTGCTCTTTGTTCTTACATGCTGATGATGGATCACTGAATGTGATCGGAAACCAGAAATTCAAGCTTTAAATGTTGAAAGATATCAATTTGAATCTTAAATCTATTATAAAATTAAATGATTTTAAACAAGTCTACAAGAAATCCTAGATCAGCACAAAAGTACATTCTTAATATTAGACATTTTACATCATAAAGAATAAAGAATAAGATCTTAATTAGTGTTTCTATTGATTTCATAGAACAAATACTCTGAATCTTTGACACAAAAACTTGTTCCATATAAATAATATAATTTTTTCTAAAAACATTATTCTAAATTTTTTTTTATATTTTTTAATGTTAGTATTTTGAAATATAATTGCCTGTAAATTTAAAGTAAAAGATACCAATTTTGATTTTGTTCACACATTCATCTACTATATTCCACCCTGCCCCTTGTTATCATTATAAAAACCTCTATAATAAAATTATCAAATCCATGAAAACTTGCTGGATCTGTCCTAAATAGGTGCTTACAGTTTGAGTAAAGTTGCTCCGTTGGACCAGACAAACATGGTGACAATGCCAAGAATGAAAAGATGAGAGATTAAAGTGAGAAGATGATATTCCATGTATTCGAAGAGCATCCATGTCAACGTAGTCACGCCCAGGCTTATGGCCGATGCTTTCTTGTTTCTCCAAAGCAGCATATCAGCCACTGCACAGCAAAACCCACAATGAACATCCCCATCTATTAATGATATCAGATTCTTACAAATCATGTATGTTGATTATTGTTTTTTTTTACTATTAAAGATATCAGATTCTTAAAAATCATATATGTTGATTATTGTTTTTGAATTACATTGTGAAAAAGTTCTTTATCAATGTTTTAAATCAAATTATATAGGATGGAAATATTGATAAAAAATTCTTGTACTATCTAATTTCAA
This sequence comes from Thuja plicata, assembly GCA_018584345.1. NCBI lineage: Eukaryota > Viridiplantae > Streptophyta > Pinopsida > Cupressales > Cupressaceae > Thuja > Thuja plicata. The sequence continues at coordinate 1,443,511 of MU224462.1, read as the reverse complement.
ACAATAAGAGAAATTGATGTTATCCAAAGAACATTAATGGCTGCTATTTTAAGATTAGATTGTTTGAGAGGTTTTGTCAAAATTTAGATCATATAGTAGAATGTGATCAGAAATATTGATAGAAAAACTTTCACATCATTGAATCTTAAAAAAAAAGTAATTAATACCATTTATATTATAGGAGGGAGTATACTCTATTAATGACTGCTTTTTTTGAAGTAGATTGTAAGAAGGGTTTATGTATCAAATTGTATATAACATAATAGACCACATAACGTATATAAAAACTCTTACACAATCTAATCCAGAAACAGAGACAATTAAGATAATCTATATTATTGAAAGAACATAACATATAATGATAAAAAATACATACATTGGCCTCCGCCCAGAAGTTTATGCATGGATTTCTCTCTTCCAAAAAGACGACGAAATTGATCTGAAACAGAGAGCTTGGGATCATCAGAATCAGAAGAGGAGGAAGAGGAAGAGGACATTTTTCTTATTCCTTTTTCAAAGCACACAACTGCAGTTCTTGCTCTTAATTACCTCTCACCCACTAAATTTTTATAGCTGTTTAGAAATAGAAGAGGCCAAGAAACTAAGGTGAGGAGAAATATGTGTCAATCAGTATTTCATAGAACAGGAATTGCTTGGAAACCAAGTTAAGAGTTGTTCACACAAGACACAAATGAAATGGTGTCAAGTTTACTTGTAAGACATCTTTAGCTTTGCTGAGATGTTATTCTGAAAAGAACCGACCTGGGATTGCATTTTCTGTGGGTTTCAGGGATTCCAATTTCAACCACTTGGGTTTGTATAACTTTCTTTAAAGTTGAGACGTTGTGTACATATCTCTATTATTCCATTCCATTCTGACCTTTCTTAACCGTCATTCCCACCACCTCTTTACTTTATGTTCTTTGACCTTCCACTTAAAGACTTACATTCTCTTATTCAGTGCTATGGCTTGGTGACTGTCACACATATTTTGTGTTAAATAGTAAAGTCTGAAATTATAGTAATAATAAAATTTTATTGAAGACACCAGTGTAATTTTAAATGTGTTAATTAAAATGTTTAAAGTATTAAATCTGTTTATCAGACAGACAAACTCTTCTATTAAAATAAATTTGATTTTTTCTTAAAAAGAGTATTTCAAAATGAACCAACTAAAGACTTCTAAAACCTGTCCATCACACATCCACTAGAATATGGAAAGGAAGAAAACCTGTCCATCACAAATCCACTAAAAGAATTTAAGGGAAGATATTTACAGATATATGGAAGGGAAGATATTTATCATATGGCTGTGAGATTATGTAGTCTGCTTTTGCTGATGTTGTTTTCCTTGTTTTGCTTTTTTTAATTTTATGTTTGAATAGCTCTAGCAGAATAGATAATTTTATTTGTAAGGGATCATATGATTGCACAAATTTCCAAAATTATATTTACAATATCTACTAAGCTAAATGTGGAATTCTTCTTTAATGTTTTTCAAGAATTATTGATGTTAAAGCTTATTTTAAGATATATTTATGTTTTTAATTAATCTTTTAAACTGATATCATATTGATTATTATTTTTGAATGCTAAATTTTTCTTAACTTTAATAAGTAATATAATTATAATTTAAATATGAATATACATATATAATAAGATAATATAAAATAATACCTATGAACAATTTGATTTCAAAAGTACATTAATAAGAATGATAGAGATTATATTTGCAATACCTGCTGAGCTAAATGTAGAATTCTTCTTTAATGCTTTTCAAGAATTATCTCTTTTAAAGCTTATTTCAAGATATATTTGTGTGTTAATTAACCTTTATATTATTTTGTAACATTACATTTTTCTTAACCCCCATGGTCTCGGGTTCGAACTCCCTCCGGATTTATCTGGTGGGACCAGAGTTTGAGCCCGCGGTCTCGCCCTAGCTCGCACAGGTACCCAAGATTTGGACTGTTGGTCGCTGGGCTAGGTCGCGGGGATACCCCCTTGTTAAAAAAAAAAAAAAAACTTTAATAAGTAATATAATTATAATTCAAATATGAATATGCATATAAAATAAGATAATATAAAATAATATTTATGAACAACTTGATTTCAAAAGTATATTGATAAGAATGATACATTTATCTAGTACCTATACAATATCTAATAGTATAATGAGTCACAACTACATTTCTCAATAATATGTACTAAGTATATATATAATTTAATATGTCAATTCACCATATTTAAAAAAACAAGTCATTAATCTAATCTACAAGTAACTTACTCTAAACTGATCTTGTTCTATATGGGGAAGGTACAATGAACCCACACGAATTTTATCTTCCTCCACCATTAGTTTGGATTATACAAATAAATATATAATAGTAATGAAGTATACAATATATTGACTATTTTATTACATTTTTCTATTTTCACAAATAAGCATGTATCCACAAACAAGGGCATACATGATAATCATTTTGTTTCAAATTTTTATTACACACAATCTATTAGAAGCAATACACACAAAAGAATACTCAAGAGGCAAGTAATTAAGAATATATAACTCTGCACATCCCAAGCCATAGGCAACACTTTAAAATGACCACTAATTATGTTGCAGAATTGAGTAGAATGAGCTAATTGAGTAATTGATAAATTGGTAGGCGTGAGTTTGTATGGTTGTCATTGATGTAAAATTCTTATTGTCATTAGTGACTGATTTCTATAATCAGTGTCTAGTATATTACTTTGCATATTCGATATGATAAGAATTTGTTGCCGAGCTTTTTATATAATAATGAAGATTGTTTGAAGATGTTTATTTCAAGTTTTGATGGTTTGGAACGAGGTACAGTGGATTTGGCAGTTGTCTGTGTATGGTTGTGACTGATAGTGGTATCTACGTGAAATGCATGTTTCACATTTCTTTGCATGACACTTTCTAATGGCGTGCTTCTAGAAATGAGTTATTAATGTCCTTGACTTCATTCATTTTAGATGACATTAGATTTTTGCCTTCAGAGACTTGATTTCAAATTTTGATGGTGTTTCTACTCTAGGTTTGGCTGACCTCTGGTGTTTACACTTCAATTATTTGTCTTGATATATGCAAGGTGGAATGTAACATGTATGGTGACATTTTTGGTCCTAGCTATGACATGTTGTGGTCCACTTCTCATTCCTCCACATTCTAGGAATGTTTAGTGCCAACCTATTTCAAATTATATTTGACTACTTGCCTGAACAATAGTGGGAGACTTCACAAGTATGGATTAGGATAAATAAAGGATAAATCTTCATGGTGCAAGTGTGGCATTTTTGTATACTTGTGCAATTTGTGTGCAAGTGTGTACCTATGCGAAGAGAGTGTATGAAAGAAGATCTTTCTCCATGAATTTTTGAAGAGTTGTGAAGAGTGTTTTAAGACAATGTGTATATTCATGTGTTAGCTGCCAAAAATAGTGAGCCGAAGGTATCTACAGTTAGAATAGGTAGAAACCTATCCTCCCAAGAACACCTGCATGCATAACCCTGTCACATGGAAGAAGCAAAGAACAAAAGAAGAAGAAAAATCTATGGCGGCCAAAAGGCCAGAGACATCATATCCATGTTCAAAGAATGCAAATCTATTATGAACAAAAATGATTACAATACAATCTCCTCACTAAATACAAAGAGGTGAATCCTTATAAAAGGAAACATGAAACCCTAAAAGGGAAAACCTAAGGTAAGCTTAAGCAACTAGAGTGAATAGGTGAGTTAGTAATTAGATTGAAATGATTTAATTAATAACTCAAAGTTCTATTACTCTAACACCCCCCCTTAAGATAAGCTTAGGGAGAAGCAAAACCTAGTAAACTACTACATAAAGTAGGAAAGAAGGGTCCCAGCAACAAGGCCTGATGAGGCACCCAAGTACAAGAAATCTCTGTGAAACAGGGAAATAAAGAAAACCCAATGGGAAAAACTTTACCCCAAAAAGAGACGAACTAGATGAAGGAAACAAAGCCTCCAATCTAGAAAAAAAAGTTCCAGAGAAAGGAACAAGAAAGAGCAAGAAGCATCTCCGAAGCATGAGGCTGCAAACACTGTCAGAAGTAACTGCTGGAACACCCACTGAAGTGCATGACCAGGTAGAGAAGACAAAGTATGAAGAGCTGATCAATCGAACCAAGGAAGCAATAGAACCAATAGGTGAACCCCCCCATAATGCTGAACAGGGAGAGGTGACAGGAACACTAAAATGCAATGCCAGAAACATCTGCAGAAAGAAGAATTAGGAACACCAATAGTGCAACAGAAGTACAAGCACAAGATAAAGGGTGGTGTCACCGACACACAACATGGGCTAATGTCATGGAAGGTATGCTCACTTGACAAAGGTGGATGAGCACAAAATGACATAACATCATAACCCCACATGGCACTTTATAACAGAGTGCAAGTACAACACACACAAGGTGTTCAAAATCCCATAAATATAGAAGTAGGCACTTTATATTAGTGCGTTTATAGAAAAAAGAATGTTACAAAAGAGAAGCATACAAGCTCAGAATTCAGAAAGAAGAGTGAGCCAGAAGAGAAGAATAAGAGATCCCAGGACCTGAAGAACCCAAGTAATCCACCAGAGTGTGAAAGATGCCAAAATCAGAGGAGAGAGAACCTAGAGTAGAATCTAGAAAAAATACCCCTGTAATTGAAAACTACACAGAACTAGCTTTCTGACGATATCTGGTTTGCCAAAAACAGAGTCCAAATGAGCAAGATATGGCTTCCGGAAGGCAAAAGACATACATTAGAATTTGATAGAAAAAAAACTATAAAAAAGGTAGAGCCAAAAATCCTAATCACCATAATCAAAAAGATCTCAAAAAGAGCTTTCCGACGATATAACGAAGTCCAAAAAAGGCCTTCGTATGCTCCAGATAGAAAGAAAAAGGTGAGAAGGGCCCAAAAATGCTCCAAAAGTCAGGTTTTAAGCCCCTGGGGCTAAAAAAAATGGGGCCCCTGGGCGCATGGCACGTGCAGGGGGCTACACCGAAGTCCTCGGTCACCCATATGACCGTTGTGGTTAGCAAAAGGGGCTAACAGACTCGTGGGCGGCCCAAGCGGTGGCGCGGCCGGGCGATGGAGCCGGAGCGGTGGGCACCAGAGCGGAGCGGGGGTGGCGGCGGGGCCGCATGGTGGGCAGAGTGTAGAGCCGGTGGAGCGGCAGGGCCGGTGGCCGGCGGGGGCCGGGAGGCGGCTGAGCGGTGGCCGCAGGTAGCGGGCCGCGGAGGAGGGCGTAACTGGAGGCATTGCCGGCGGGGGCCGAGCCACAGTGGTGTGGCGGCGGCGGCGCGCTGGCGGGGTGCGGGTTGCACCACACAAACAATTGCCTACATTGTTTTTTGACATAAAAAACATTAAAAAGTGATTTTTTTTAATATTTCTCGAAAATCATACCTGTACGGCCCTAAAGGGCCAAATAAATTCTCCCAAACGCTCTGGTGTCCAAATCAGACGTGTTTTATATAGATTCTGGGGTTTTTGGGCCTTTCGGACGCAACTGTGAGGTCGGTTTTGGTCCAAAGTGCTCCAAAAAAAGAGACCCCCCAGATCCAATAAAAAATATCAAAAAAACTGAAAGCTTCAAACCCTCGTACTGCGAAGAGCTTGCTTCAACAAAACACGAATAGCGAGCAGCAAGCGAGCTCTGATACTAAGTTAGAATAGGTAGAAACCTATTCTCCAAAGAACACCTACATGCATAACCCTGTCACATGGAAGAAGCAAAGAACAAAAGAAGAAGAAAAATCTATGGCGGCCAAAAGGCTAGAGACATAATATCCATGTTCAAAGAATGAAAATCTATTATGAACAAAAATGATTACAATACAATATCCTCACTAAATACAAAGAGGTGAATCCTTATAAAAGGAAACACGAAACCCTAAAAGGGAAAACCTAAGGTAAGATTAAGCAACTAGAGTGAATAGGTGAGTTAGTAATTAGATCGAAATGATTTAATTAATAACTCAAAGGTCTATTACTCTAACATCTACAAATCAGTTGATTGAGTTGTTGAACTTGTGCATCAATGGTAGATCTTATTCTCATTTATCCTTCTTCTTTTGGGTAGTGAGCCCTCTACTAGTGAGCCTTCTTTCTTTGAGTTGTGAGCCCTTCAGTGGTGAGTCTCCGTAGTGAGCCTTTCTTTGTAAAAATTACCTTAACTGATGTCACCCTAATAGGTGTTTTTATATCTGAGAATAATCTTTTCCGTGGTTTTTCCCTTAATAGGATTTTCCAAGTAAATATGGTGTTTCATGTGTTTGGTGATTGATGTGCTTTCATGTTTTCATCTTTTTAGAATTAAGAACTAATGTATATTTGGTGAAACTGATTAAAGTTGCATTTAAGTTTAAAATTTTATGGACAAAAGATTCACCCCTCTCATTTGTCTTGCATATTCAACAACTTATAGACCTTCATACTATAACAACACCTATTCATCAATATATCATATAACTAACTCAAGGCAGAAACACATGCAACCCATGCTACATGATTCTTTAATAACTTAGCACAAATACCCTACTCCACATAGAGCCAACATACAAATAAAAAAAATATATGAGTTCACACAATATTATAGGAGTTGATTAGTGACTGATCCTCAACACCCCCAAAATTCATGCAATACTAAAATAACTTTCACAAGTGAGAATGACAAGAATAGCTTGATTCAATAATGCAAGGTTGATTGATTGAATATAAAATATTACTGTAAGAATTTGCCTAAGGAAATATGCCAAGATCTAGAAGCCCAATGAATATCACAATAAAGAGAGACAATAAGATATGATCAATTAATTGATTGAATTCAATAATGATCAATAATGAATATAATCCATAAATACAACGTAGGAGTGCTTGCTTAAATAGGCAAGAGGGTAAGAGTACATGATATGGAGAAGATAAGCTATCACCCATACAAGGTGGAATCACATCTCCACCAAAGGTGGATCATCCTTCATAGTGCAATGAAGTATGTGCAACATGTGGAGGATGATAATGTCATAAGATCTCTAGAGGTGGATCTCACACATAAAGTGGAATGAGATAACAACTATCACCACCTACAGTTGAGTTTCTCCTACACCATGTACTAAAATCAGATGCAAACTCCTAAGTGTCTCATATGCAAACTACTATGCATGCATTATCCTAACTAATCTTAAGTAAATTTTAATTAAGAATATTTAATTATACCAACACCCCCCTCAAGAGTGAAACTTAGGGTCCAATGCACTTAAACTCACACTACTAGATGATAATGAAAGATGGGTCTCGACTACTGGGACATGTTAGGAACTCATGTACAATATGCAAGTACAAATGCAATGCAATCTCTCATAAAGTAGAGAAAGGGAGAAAACCTCATGGGACAAAACTCCCCCCAAAAAGAGAGATGAAAATAAACAAGATGTATGAATGAATGGAGTACTCAAGACCCCCCTAAGACTCCATACATCATGCATATACAATCAAGTATCCCTCCATAGTAAGGAAAGAAGAAGATATGATATCCTCCCCATAATGAACAAACTCCTCCAAGGATAGCGAGTGCTTGAAGGAAAAACATAGAATAATCCATACAAACAATATTTCTCCCCTTGGGAAGAAGATAAAACAATAGAATAATCCCTACAAACAATATTTCTCCCCTTGGGAAGAAGATAAAACAAATACAAATGAAGGAATGCTTCCCATTATAGATATGAATTAGGAAGTGGAATCCAAATAAAGTATGATTTCATTGTCTCCTTTGAATAGGAAGTAGGAAGAGAGACAAATTATCCCCCTCAATGTAGCAGGTACACTAATGGTATATTCCCCAAGCTCAATGTAGAAGGTACACCAATGGTAGATGCCCAAAGCACAATGTAGAAACTGTTCCATGAAAACTGAACAATGTTCCTCCCCTTAGGAATAAACAAAACCAAAGGTGTATGAATGAAGCCTCTCCAATCTGTAGGTAGAAACCTCAAGATGTTTGGTGTCTCTAAAAACTAAATAGGAGTCTCAAACAAATAATCATGATCAACCTAAACCAAATAATGTGACATATCAAGTGAAGGAAGAGACTCATAAATGTCAATCTCCAAAGATTCAAATGTCTCCTTTGAAGATAAAGAGACCTCCTCCAAATGTTGTATAAAAGGATCTACAATCATGTCAAACTCGAAAGAAGGATCAAGTGGAGAATGAAGAAGAGGGTCAAAGTGTTCCCTTGCAATTACTAAAGAAGGATCATCCTCATCAAAGAGAAGATGTATGTCATCAATGATATCTCCCATATTTGCAATGTAGGATTCCACAAGTTTGCAATGTTTGTCAAGATGTCATCCCATGAAACTATGCATGTACGAAAAAGAATACCTTGTTGCACCAAATCACAAGATTTTAATACTATATAAATATAAGCATCATCAAGAGAAATAGTAGAAGTGATCTCAACTAGAGAAGTAGCTACAGGTGGAGGCTCTGGATCATAAACCTGTCAAGATCTAGCTTTCTTGAAGTATCAACATCAAGAGGAATGTTATATGTATCATCAAGTGGAATGAGATAATCTGTAATAGGATCAGATAGGAATGGAGGAGAATGTGGATCTCCATAAATCTCCCAAATAATGGTCCAAATTGTGCGTGGTCACTCAATATGGCTGAACTTGGGGTAAAGTTCATAGAATAGAAATTTAGTCATGCTGTCACAAATCAATATTCTAATATGATCATTCTTATCTCCCCAAATACATTGATTCAACTCCATCTTTGGCTCAGGGAGGAGTCCATAAAGATGAGGCAAGAGATTGAACCATCTGCAATTTGTGATGATACCTTTTGCCTATGATACATAATTACTCCAATTGAAATTTATTACAACAAGATGTATTACAATGCCCATGATTGCATCCATGATTCACTTCTCACATTACAAAATGAGATCAACAAATCATTACACCCCCACACAATGTGCTCAATCAAACCCCCACCCGAAAAAAAGAAAAAGAAAAGAAGAAGAAGATGATTTGGCACTTTATATGTAGTGTGTGTACAATTGCCACTTGCCAAACAAGAGCTAAGTGGACTTCTGATTTTGGTGTTTACAACTACCTTATTGAGGCCAAATCAAACTCAAAACAAAATAACTAAGTATTTAACTGAAATCCTACTTTTACAATTATTACAATTGCCCAAGAAAGGACCTATTTATGAAAGTGATATTTTTGCCCGAATAAGGCTACAAACTGATAGAAAATCTGAAAACTAGACAAAAAATTATGTACTTAAAAAAATGACACTTGAAAATGCATTTGTATGAGCCCAAACGAAGCTTCCATAGTAGCTAAAGCTGTAAAAAAATAAATTTTCCTAAAAATACATGCACCAAAATTAAAAAAATAATTTCATATCTAAGAAGAGAACAATAAACTACCCCAAATAAAAAAAATACATTGAAAAAGGAGCTTGAATGAGTGAGTTATGACCATTTGAAAATCACCTTAAAAAATGAATCTGTCAATGGTGAGGGGGGGCCAAAAAAATATCCCACATGCATAGGTTGATGAAATATTATCTCTTTAAATAGAAATGCGCTCTAATACAATGTGAAGTGTAATAAAGAGGTGTGCATTATATAAGCACAAACCAATTTACCATTGTCATGGTGCTGATGTTAGTGGCCAAATACTGAGCTCATTGGAACTGTTGATGTCAATGGTCAGATGTTGAACTTGCTGGAACTTGATTTCACCACATGGTAGAAGAAAAAAATGATAAGTGCCTCTTTGTTTTGTTGGATGCTATGGAAACCACTTTCTGGTAAAGTGGGTCTTAATCCCACATTCAATAGAGGATAAAAACTTTTGTAGTTTATATTGTAAAGGACACACATACATAAATGAATTACCGTAGACTATGTGGTTGCCCGAGTGTCACAAGCAGGTCTTGGTAGATCGCAACCTTCTAGAGATGTCAGTAGATTTCCAGAATGTGTCTTGAAACTAAAATATAGTTTCTTTTACCCTGTGGATAGGACTATTTTGTCCCACATCAAGCATGCAGTTGGAACTTTTGAAGTATATGAGGAAAAACACATAGAGCGATGAAATGAAGTAAAATTCATTATAACCATTTGGTATCTCGTAGGTTTATGATGGTGGGGCCTGACCTCTACTGTTAATCTATATTATGGCATTGTATGGTTTGATTTGTAAAAAAAAAATCTCAGATTTGACTTTGGCCCAATATAAGTGAATTTATAGTCGGGTGTGTGCACCAAGTTGTGGACCAAAAAAGTGGACACATCTTTAAAAAAAAATCCAAATTTCATATAACCCGATCAGGTTATTGAAAATTCAAAATTTTTCTCGGCTTGGTAACCAAGCATAGAAAATATTATTAAAAAACATAATCTGTCTCAGAACGCGGCCGAGTTTCTAAATTTCAAATAACCCGATCGGGTTCTGAAAATCAAAAAGTACTTCAAAACCCAATCGGGTTTTGAAGAAGTAAAACTTATGCATTTTATTCTCCATAACCCAATCGGGTTTTGAAGAAATTAAAATAGGATTTTCTCTGGAAGCCATAACTTCCACACACGGAGTTTGATTGACTCTGTTCAAAAAGCATAGGAAATATATTGAGAAGATCTAACACATTATTAACCTATGATAATCTTTAGGCATCAACATTTTTTCTACCATCCATTTGAATCAAGTAAGGTATAAAATAGGTACTCATTATTTCCCATACATGCAACGTATAGGAATCTCTCTCTCTCTCTCTCTCTCTCATGCAGAGTGGTCAACAAGAAGCCTCAAAAGGACTCAATAGGGCAATGTACACTTTAATTCCCCAACTTCAAGAGGCAAAAGTGCCCTACACTTATCACAAGTGTAGAATGACTTGGTTCTAGGTTATCACAACCTATTCCCCTTAGGGAAACCTACTCACTAGGTCCCACCAAGCCTAGAACACTAACTACCAAGGGTTGGCTCTTAAGCACTTATCCAGAATTATCAATAATACCCCATAAAATGACTCCAAGGACCAGGGGTGACCTAAACTCATGGGTGTGGCCTATTTAAGTCCCTAAGACAATGATTCCATGATCCTATTCAACATAGGCAACCTTTTGAACATAGTTTCTTTGGAAACCCTCCTATTGGCTTGTAGCCTTTTCTCGAAGGACTTTTGATCTTACACCAAATATTTACACATAACCCCCTAAAAAGATTAGGGATTCAGATACCCTTTATGGCCTAAGGTATTATACTTAAGCACCAAAATGTGAAGATAAAAGGAAGACAAGTTGACACACAAAATTGCTACTATAATTAGGTCTAATTAAGTCTACATTTGTGATACAAGTTCTATTTCCTTGCATCCAATGAAAAAACCAACATTTGTATCATGTGAGGGAATGTATGAGGGTCTTATACACTAATTTTGAGGACTTGATGAATCCCCAACCAAAAGTTATGTGAACTATCCTAATTCACTGGTTGGTGCACACATGGTTATGTACACTAGGGCATCATGGGAAACCCATCTCTCTACAAGTTATCAAACCAAGCCTGTATATTTTCAAATTACATAGACAAAGGTTGAATTCTACTAAGGGGCATTAGATTCCCATGGTGGAATAAAAAAGAAAACACAATTACAAAGTGAAACCCTGATTTAGGGCCTATAAACTAGGACATGAAGAGTAAAAATATATAACTCTCGATGGACAGAGGATTAGACCATGATACCAAGTGAAAAAGAAAGCTAATACATAGGGATACCTTAATCTATCAGCCTTTCCCTCAAATTCTTTCGTACATGTTTGTACAAACTGATTGTTCCTCGAAAATGCAAAATAATGGTTGTTTTTATTGATTAAATGCCAAAAATTACATCAAATCTCCTACCACCTACCTATAAGGGATTATTTAGGCATTCCCAATGGTTACATCACATTTTAAAACTAACTAGCCATTTGGGAATGAGTTTTACAAGTTTTGACAAAAGTTGTCAATGTTGCTCAAAAGTTGCTTGACAACTTTTTGTGCAATTTTGCATACTAGGTGACCAAACTTGGTCCAAACCTTTATTTTGTGATCCCTAATGGATCAAAACATTAAAAACATGAAAATAAACTATAATTTAGGTTTTGGATATTCATTGACCAATATTTGACCAAGGGCTTATAAAGTGCCAATCTTGGAACTAGGTCTTACAAAGAAGTCCAATGTGAAACCTAGGATACTAACATGATCTAAAGGTCACTAGGACCTTGAAGGAAACCATAAATTCCAAATGAACACTTAGGTTAACTAGGGTGCTCCTGCATCTCTCTCTCTCTCTCTCTCTCTCTCTCTCTCTGGTTGAGAGAGAGAGAGAGCATACTCATTTTCCTATACGTTGCATGTATGGCAATAATGAGTACCTATTTTATACGTTACTTGATTCAAATGGATGGAAAAAAAATGTTGATGAATAAAGATGATTTTAGGTTAATAATGTGTTAGATTGTTTCAAGATCTTTCCTACGATTTTTGAACATAGTCAATCGGACTCCGTATGTGGAAGTTATGGCTTCCAGAAGAAAGGCCTATTTTAGTTTCTTCACAACCCGCTTGGGTTATGGAGAATAAAATGCATAGTTTTTACTTCTTCAAAACTCGATCGGGTTTTGAAGTAATTTTTTCTTTTCAGAACCCGATCGGGTTATTTGAAATTTAGAAAGCCGATCGGGTTATGGCTCGGGAGGAGGCTTGAAAAACTGACCCAAAGGCTTGGAGGTTCATTTTCCCTCCATTTTTGTTCTTTTAGATATTTTTTCATCTTGTAAGATGAATTATCGACTTTATCTTCATCAGGTTTACAATTTGTCAACTGGGTAGCTTTATAATTTTCACCATAATCTCATACGTCTTCTTAGCTTTCTAACCATATAAATTTTTCTATTTTTGGACAACATTAGCATAGTAAACTTTAATTTTCTTTACCAGTGTCTTGATTGTCCTCACATACATATGTCTACTATTTTTTTAATAACTTTTGATATACTTAATCAAATTACAAATAAATTACATATTATTTTTCTACACTTGATTCTATACACTTTTCAAAAAAAATGTTTTCATTTTAGATTATTTTGATGCAAGTTATGCCCAGTGCACGAACGGGTACCAAATTTTCAGGATGCGATGACTCAAAAAACTCACAGAAAAAAAAATACTCTTTGGAAAATTACAAAAAAATACACAACTTCTAGATCTCACTCTTACCTATCATCCTACCAAAGGGATTTAAAAAATATTTAATATACCTATATCTTTTGTACCGTACACAGAAACAACTATGTTATGTTTTTCCAAAGAAATTAGGAACATCTTTTTGTGCATGCAAAGTTTGACCCTCTTAATATTATTGGTTTTTAAAAACAATTATTGTTTTAGAAACTAGATTCAGAGTACTACAATTTTTATTTTTTACACATCTTCTTATTTTGAGTGCATGACCCTCAAATACCTGTTCCAAGGTCAGGTTTACCCGATTTCAGAAAAAATGTGTCCACTTATACCCCCTTTTTGGTCCATAACTTGGTGCGCATACCCAGTCAAAATTTGTCAGAAGAACCTCCACATGCAATGGTGAGGTCAAATATTTCTCTAGACACTCCTGCAAAATTTTTCTCCCTAGATTTGAATAGAAGCCCTCCAAAAATCAAAGCAAAATATTCTCCCAAGGCTATGCAATGAATGCTCCAATGGCTCTGATACCATGTAATAATTTTCCTAAGGAAATATGCCAAGATCTAGAAGCCCAATGAATAGCACAGTAAAGAGAGACAATATGATATGATCAATTAATTTATTGAGTTCAATAATGAATATAATTGATGAATAATATGTAGGAGTGCTTTCTTAAATAGTCAAGGCAATAAGAGTACATGATATGGAGAAGATAAGCTATCACCCATACAAGGTGGAATCACATGTACACCAAAGGTGGATAGTCCTCCATAGTGCAATGAAATACGTGCAACATGTGGAGGATGATAATGTGATAAGAGAACTAAAGGTGGATAAAGTGGAATGAGATAACAGCTATCACCACCTAAAGTGGAGTTTCTCGACCTACACCATGTGCTAAAATAAGATGCAAACTCCTAAGTGTCTCATATCAAAACTACTATGCATGCATTATCCTAAGTAATCTTAAGTAAAGTGTAATTAAGAATATTTAATTACACCAACAATTACAATGAGATAATATTTCTTATAAAGGTAAAGGAGAGGTAGAATTAGAAATGATGTTGACATGTGTGTTAATCTTATAAAATAAGACAACCACTTTAACAAGTTTTTATTTGACCTAAGTAACTAGAATTAAATAAAGGCCATAATGATAAAATATGATGTGTCTTATCTAGATAACTAGAACTTCTCTAACAACACCTAGGACCTAAGTAAACTTAAGTTATTTGAATAAGTCCCCTACTTATAATTAGTGAAAACACTAGGTACAAGACCTTTAATAGGTCCAAAACCTTATTTGCACCAATCCATCCCCCATGTAAATATAACTTAGGGAGTAGATGATCATGCAAGAATGCAAGATTATTATGATGGGTCCCATCTAAAAGGCCATGTTAGGTACCAATGTACAATTTAAATCCATCACAAATGGATAAAAGAAGAAAATTCAATGGGACAAAACTCCTCTCAATAAGAGAGAAGATACAAACGATGACATATGGAGGATTCAATGATACCCACATGACTACATACATCATGAAGTACCAATAAATGATCTTTTCATGGGAAGGAAAGAGAGATATAATATATCCCCCCACAATGTACAATATCTTACAGAAATAATGAGTGTTTGAAGACAAAATATAGTCAAATGCCTACAAACAATATTTTCCCATTGGGGAGAATATATAGACCAAGTACAAGTTAAGGAATGTTTCCCATTCTAAATAGTCATTGGTAGGAAGAAGAATCAAAATGTATGAAGATGTCTCTATAATATTCTCATGTGTTGTGAAGTACTTGGATGATGAATATGGTATCACAAACCAATACAGTGCATGCCCAATCACAATAGAAGGTGATAAAAAGGAACTAATGGAATTGATTTTGAACAAGATCCAAATACAAAGATGAAGTGAAAACAATTATGCCATGATTATCATCAAATAATATAGATAACCCCTTAAATTGATCCTCAAATTTTTAAATGTGAGACTCCAAAAACAAAGAAGCAATGCCTGATAGATAGGAATCCCCATCAAGAATGAAAACAAGTACCTTTTGCAATGAAACATTGGTAATACGCAATATATCCCAACAAAAGATGAATGTGTGATATCAAATAAAGAAGTAGGAGCTATAAGCGAAGTATCTAGATCAAGAAGCTCAAGTTTTACATGATATTAAAACTCCTCTAATATGTCATCTTCAATGGGAATATTATCTGTAGACGCTTAAAATTGTCCCTTAACATTATAATTATTTAATTAATTATATTTGTTATATTCTTCCACTTGCTTAATTAAATTTATTTTTGGTTAATCTTCTATAGTATTTAAATTTAATTTAAATACCCCCCGTTAAGTGTATTAAATTTTATTTAATACCTTTCCTTCATTAATTTCCCCTTTTAAATAAAATTTTAATTTGTTTATTCCCCTCACATTCTAATATTATGCTAAACTAGGATTAGTCTAAATTTAATTTAGATTAATCCTAAATCTAGACCTAGATCCTACCCTACCCTACACCACTCTCAACAAATAGACCTGTTTTCTAATTAACTAAGGTTAATTAGGCTAATTTTTGGATTCCTACACCCATTAATCCTAATTATTTGCTCACATGTGTGAGCAAATTTCAAAAATTCACCTTTTGAAAGAATTCTAAAAATGCGTAAACAAGGTTTCTTACAACCTTAATGACACTTTCTTACACTTTCCAAAAATGCTTCATTGGAGCAAGTCTATGATATTTATGACAAGATCTCTTACATGTGTACTTGAAGTACACATTGACCCATCACATCTCAAGTTTCTCACACATGTGTGAGCAAACTTGGTCTCTTGCATGGCTTATATTTCCTTCATGTGGCACCTATGTGGATGCCACATGTGATCCACCTCACCCAAGCCTCCCAAAATCCTATAAGTAGGAGCCTTGCCAAGAGTAAATGATCCTTCATTCCTGCATTAGAGTTATCATGCTCGTTAATGCTTAGAGGTATTTTGTATGCATTTAGAGCTTTTATACTAACCTTGTTTGGTAGTTGTTGCATTCATTGTATTAGTTACATGCTTAGATTTTGCATTCAATGTTAGGATCTTGCATTTAGAGTTCATATCTACTTCCCTTTCATACATTGAATGCTTGAGAATAGTTCTTTATAACTAGTTCTTGAGTTTATTCAATATTCTTGCATCTAGTTTGCATATTTTATTTATCATTCAATCAAACTGGGACTATATATTGCGTTGGGAGAGCACACCCACATTCCTCGCTAAGAGAAAATCAACAAGTCTTGGGTGCACTTTTTAGGCTCATCAGAGGTTATGTTGGAAGCTTTTGTGTAATTTCAAGCTTTTATGGACATGTTAGATTATAATGAAATGATTTATTTTCCTAACGTTTGCATGTCTGAGCTTGTTCCAAACAGGTAGGTTTTCATCATAAACATTTTGGCATGTCCGGTGGGATCCACGTCCCCATAATTTAAAACCTTTTAAAAAAATTCTACCATTTTGTGGACTTAGTCACGCTTTGTCATCTACAAGTTCAGATAGAGTCATCTCTGACCTGGAACAGTTGTCTATGCAGAATGATCGTCTGTGTAGATCGTCATCTCTGCCTGTAGATTGTCATAGCCATCGTGGTTTAAAAAAGACTTTAATTTTTAGTTGTTTAAACTCATTTTTGAGACATTTTAATTTTTTATCTCTCGGGTTTCAGTCAAAGAGATAATTTTACAGAGTTAAATGCTTGTAAAAAATTTCAAAATTTTCTTTTAATCACAGTTGATTGACTTTGATTTCTAAACTCTCATCTCTGCAGATTGTCATCTACGTCTAGGATTGGCCATTTGTGGTCCTCGAGATTCTTTCTATCATGTGTCAGGTATACTATTTTTCTGAGTTTTCATTGATTGTCGTCTACGCTCTCTAACACTCCTCTGCGCTTTTTGACTGTTGTCTACATAGATCATCGTCTGCAACTTGGCATTGTCATATGCGCTTTGCTACCAAAAAATTTCAGTTTCCAATCAATTTTGTGTTACTAATTCATCTAGGTTTCTGCAACACCTTGAATCTGAAGATTGATATTAAAAACTATTGATATTTTGAGTTGCAGGTCATTACTAGAAGACATTGAAAAACATTAGATTACTCACTTTTGTGTCTTGCAAGTTGTCTAGGAGATACAAATAAACATTTTATTTTCATTAATTTATTTCTTAGGCATCTTAACAAATGTTTACTTGTAGTGCTTTGTTAAGAGATAGGGAAGTAAGCTCCTGTCTTTATAAGATAATCAAAATCATAGACTCATTTGATATTTCACTTAGAAAGGAACCTTGGGAATGAATGAATTTTCTGATGTGCTTGGGAGAAAACAACATGGATAGGAGATTATGCTCTTTTCCCTAGTGGAAAATAAAAAATCTAGTCTCCTAAGTTTCCAATCCTTTTCTTTATTCACACCTTTAGAGAGCCTGTCGGTTGAGGAAAAATATCCTGGGATGACTCAAGTGGGAACAAGGCCCTATGTTAGCCTCTTTCAACCCACTATAATCAAAATTATCCTCGAGATTAAAGTCTTAGAGGATGTAGCTATTCTAAGGATTTATTCTTATGCTTGATAATTGTAGGGATGCAAGGCCTCAATCCTACGTGCGGGACTACATTATCCAAGTACTTGTAGGGCTATAGGCCTCAATCTAGTTATAAAACTACAAGGGATAGTTGTGAATGAATGCACTTACTAAACACCTTAGGGCCCGTTTGGCAGCAGGAATTGGACTGGAATTGGCATTATCTAATTCTGGATAATGCCAAATTCCATGTTTGGGTCCATGGAAAAAAATGGAATTGGAATTCCGAAATTCTCATTTTGCCCAAAAAATGGGAATATCATCTTCCACCTAAATAGGTGGAATTGGAATTTCAAAATAAGTGGAATGGGAATTACAATTTTTAGAAAACCAAATTTAATATTTTGTGGGATCCGTGACTATAAAGATGTATATTATATTGCTATAAGGATGTATATATATACATGTGTGTATATACACATGTGTGTATATATGCATGTGTGTATATACATGTGTGTAGATATACACATGTGTGTGTATATACAAACCAAATTTAATATTTTGTAGAATCCATGACTATAAAGATGTATATTATATTGCTATAAAGATGTATATATATACACGTGTGTATATATATGCACATGTATATATACACGTGTGTATATATACACACATGTATATACATAAATGTGTATATATACACATGTGTGTATATAGACACATGTATATAGACATGTGTATATACACACATGTATATACATAAATGTATGTATGTGTATGTGTGTATATATACACATATGTGTATATGTGTATACATGGATACACACTTGTATGTGTATATATACACATATGTGTATATATACACACATGTACGTGTGTATGTATACACACATGTGTGTATATAACACACGTGTGTATGTGTGTGTATACACACATGTGTATGTGTGTATGTGTATATATGTGTATGTACACATGTATACACATATACACATGTGTCTACATATACACACATGTATATATACATACATGTATCTATGTATATACACATGTGTGCATGTGTGTGTATATATACACATATATACACATATACACACCATATTCAAAGAAATTAAAAAATAAAGAATTAAAATTCCTTATGCATCTTCTCAGTCATCTTCCGGGTGAACCAAACGGGTCAGTCCATATTCCGGATTTCATTTTGAAGATAAGCATCTTCCTGAATTGCCAGCATCTTTCTGAATTGACCATATCTAGGATATGGTATTCCTGCTGCCAAACGGGCCCTTGGTGTAGAAGCTACCTGGTTCACCCCCAAAAGTGTGATAATTTAAGTACAAGGAGGATAGTAACCTCCCCAAGATACTCACCATATCGTGCATTCTTGAGCATTTGGAGTCAGCTAATATGACATTGTTAACCCATTACATGGTTGACAATGATCGTATTCTAATTAGCTCTTGGAGTCAGCTAATATGACATTGTTAACCCATTACATGATTGACAATTATCATATTCTAATTTTCATGCTCTATTGATTCCCTAGGGTAGGAACTTTGCTTGAGAGTCTACATTAAAATTTCACCGAGAACATGCATACCTCAAAGACATTACTTTATATCAGCTTCATTTTCACTACTCCTTGAATCATTGAAGGTTATGTCCCTTGTTGGAATGTTTTCAAACATGTGATTGTTCTTTTTTTAGTTTGAGTGCTTGAAAATTGGTTCTTACCATTGAATAGATTGACCAAAAATAAGACTAGAAAAACCTAATTGGTTAGAATTCATAAAAAACACTCTGGAATCAAATTTTTGTCTCTTCCCTGAGACTATCACCTCCGACCTCGAATGGTCATCTTTGCAGACCATCATCTACGTCTAAGAATGGTTGTCTTTGCCTAAAAACAATGAGCTATCAGACCCTACAAAAACATCAAAAATTTGGTTTCCTAGAAGCTCCTAAAATTATGTCATGAAATACATATCTACTCAGTTAAAATCCACACTCTCTCTGCGGGACATGACCAAATTAGTAAAGCATAAGAAAGTGTCACCCCCGCCCCTAGTGTCCTACCTCTCTAGTAGGTACACATATGAAAATCATAGTACAACTATTCAAGGATGGTGTATCTTGTGCAGTATCTCTCCCCCTCATCCTCTAGCATGGAAATTAGTACTCGCGCCCACCCCAACAAAAATCCATGCCCTGCATGGTCCGACATCAACCAATCTCCAATAAGTCCTGCTATGTATGGGCTGACCCACCACAACCGTGGTCGTGCTGCCATTGTCTCCCTCCATGGTAACCACTATCTGACATTGGGTATCTGGTCATATGACCACCCGAACACCGCCTCTATGTATTGATTTGGGCCCTCCTGCACATAGTCTGGGACCAACCCCCGGATGGGAATGTGGTATATCAGCCAGACATCAAATAAGGTGATACTCGCCTCACCCGTCACAAAATGGAAGGTAGAGGTCGGGCTATGATACCTCTCAATCAGAGCGGTCATGAGCGTATTATGTGCTCTCAAACGTAGCCATAGATTTATGTCTTCTAAACCGCATAGTGCAACCTGCCTCCACTAGTCCCATGGTCTCTAGACATCTCTCTCACTACCTGAATATTGATCATGCCTCCTACATTCACAAATCATGCTTGTTAGTCCTTGTTAGCCAGCATAGGGCATCCTAAAACCCTCCCCAACACTTGTCTTTCACTCCTAAACCCCTTCCCCTGTGTCTTTTGGGTTAATCGATAGAGACACCGATTTCCCTGCGTAGACGACAATTGGCAAATACGTTGATCGACAGAGTCACCGATCCATGATCAACACCTTTGGGGTCTACCCTTGGTCAACCCAGTTGACCATCATCAATGAAGAAGACAATCCATGGATTGTCATCTGCGTCCCCCTAAACCTCCTCCCCATAGACAATAATCCTTGAATGTCATCTTCGTAGATGGAAATCAGACGATTGTTGTCTACGGAGATGGCAATCGTTGGATTTTCATCTACGTAGACGACGATCTGTCAATCGTCATCTCCGCCCTGACCAACTTTAGCCCCTATTAAATGCCCTTAACCTAGCCATAAATGCAAAAATAAAACTTAAAGACTAGGCTCAGTTAGGGTACTCCCCGGTGGTCTCACGTTGGCTGCTCACTGGTGTCTAGATGCACTCTCCTAGTTGCATGCGGTCTCGAGGATCGATCATCGCTCTCTCTTTGCTTCATCTTTTTGCTCTTTGTGGGTGAAAATGACTCCGTTCAGGGTCCTCGTGGACTATTTATAGGCCCCTTGGGACCCATTCTCCATCCTGGACCCTATTTTTTTTCCCTATTTCCTCGTGATCAACCCATAAGTCATGTAATTGTCTATTGTTCCTCTCCTTCCCTTCCACCTCTTTTTTGAGAAAATTACACAAAAAATATTTTTTTGCATTAATTTCTCAGGGGTGGGGGTGGGGGCACACTCCTTCGCCATCGTTGCCTTAGGACCTTTTGTTCTCTCTAGAGTATATTATTTTTCTTTTTCTTTGACGGGACGCCATCCTCGATGCTGCATCAAAGAGGGATAAAATGTAGATGCCTAAAATCATCCTTTAACATTATAATTATTTAATTAATTATATTTGTTAAATTCTTTCACTTGCTTAATTAAATTTATTTATTTAAATTTGGTTCATCTTCTATAGTATTTAAATTTAATTTAAATACCCCCCTTTAAGTGTATTAAATTTTATTTAATACCTTTCCTTCATTAATTTCCCCTTTTGAAATAAATTTTTAATTTATTTATTCCCCTCACATTATAATATTATGCTAAACTATGATTAGTCTAAATTAATTTAGATTAATCCTAAATCTAGACCTAGATCCTACCCTACCCCACATCACTCTCAATAAATAGACCTATTTTCTAATTAACTAAGATTAATTAGGCTAATTTTTGGATTCCTACACCCATTAGTCCTAATTATTTGCTCACACATATGTGAGCAAATTTCCAAAAATCACCTTTTGAAAGAATTCTAAAAATGCGTAATTGATGACACTTTCTTACACTTGCCAAAAATACTTCATTGGAGCAATTTTATGACATTTATGATATGATCTCTTACATGTGTACTTGAAGTACACATTGACCCTTTACATCTCAAGTTGCTTGAACACATGTGCAAGAAAACTTAGACTGTTGCATGGCCTATGTGTCCTTCATGTGGCACCTATGTGGATTCCAAATGTGATCCACCTCATCCAAGCCCCCCAAAATCCTATAAATAGGAGCCTTTCCAAGAGTAAATGATCCATCATTCTTGCATTAGAGTTATCATGTTAGTTTATGCTTAGAATTATTTTGTATGCATTTAAAGCTTTTATACTAACCTTGTTTGGTAGTTTTTGCATTCATTGTAGTAGTTACATGCTTATATTTTGCATTCAATGTTAGGATCTTTCATTTAGAGTTCATATCTACTTCCCTTTCATACATGGAATGCTTAAGACTAGTTCTCCATAACTAGTTCTTGAGTTTATTCAATATTGTTGCATCTAGTTTGCATATTTCATTTGTCATTCAATCAAAGTAGGATTATATATTGTGTTGGGAGAGCACACCGACATTCCTCTCTAAGAGAAAATCAACAAGTCTTGGGTGCACTTGTTTGGCTCATCGGAGGTTATGTTGGAAGCTTTTGTGTAGTTTCAAGCTTTTATGAACATGTTAGATTAGAATGAAATGATTTATTTTCCTAATGTTTGCATGCCTAAGCTTGTTTCACACAAGTAGATTTTCATCATATACATTATCAACATCATATGTGAAATTAAGGAAATTTCAATAATATCAATTGGCAATTGAGGATGGTGTTGATCTCCAAATATCTCCCAAATCTTTCTCCAAACTATACATAAGCACGTGATTCCTAAAATATTACCGTAGGCTTCTCTGAAGATGTTTGCATTGTAACTATAACTAATGGATCCCTAAAATATAATCATTCTTATTACCCCAAATTCATTTCTTGCATCTTGTCTTTGTGTTAAGAATGAGTTTGTAAAGACGAGGCAAAATATTAAGCCACCTACAATATGTTAGAATGCCTTATTTTCATGAATTATGATTTTCCTCAGTCAAAGGGATTATAAATGTTGGCAAGAGACTCTACACAGGTTCTTTGGTGTTGTCATTGATGGCAACCTAAGTCAGTGTACCCATCTGCATTACACTATTTTCTCAAACCAAAAGTGGGAATGAAGACTTGTTCTAGTCTGGCAAGCTATGACAGAGCATATGGAAATGTTCATTATTTTGGTTGGTGCTTATTTTAAGGTTAATATTTTGTGTTGTGGATCTAAAGGAAGGTTTATAGATTTTTGGAATACCTTATTCCAATTTTTTTTATGTTTGTTGATATTTAGTGTGCAAGTTAGAAGCATCTGTGTATCAATTTTTGGTTTGACAGTGCAGAACAACCAACTTGTGTAGTTGATCCTTACGCAGATCTAATGGAGTGGTTTTGGTGATAATTTTTATGATCCAAGAATTTTGGCTGACATATTTGGTAACGTGTAAACAATTATTTTGGTCCATGTTAGTAATTTGTATTTGGATTTTGCCGACAACTTGTACATGTTTGAATATTTTTCCAGGTGTTCTTGTGCCGACATGTAACTGGTCTAATTTCTTGTTGCAGATGTATATAATAGATGTATTTAGTCATTTTCATGTGGAAGAAGGCGTAGGTGATCTATTGTGTGTATTTTCATGTGCACATGATAGAGATTTGTGGGCTGAATTAGAGTAGGACAGTATAACATAGTAGTAAAAAATGAAGTGTAGGAAATTTGTATAATGTGCTCAAGAAAAAATGTAATTTAGAATTTAAAGATGTTGTTCTTCAGTTCAAACACTACTGTGATATTGTAATGCTTTATAGGCAGTAATAATTTCTCTTTTGAACAGTGAGCTTTAGGTAGTGCGCTTGAATGCATGTGCATTCCCCATTGTAATACTTATGCATAGTATTTTAATCTTGTGGGTTCATCCCCACCATGGTTTTTCCCTTGAGCGAGTTTCCACGTACAAAAATATTTGTGTAATGGTGTTGTGGTTTTTTTATCTTCTCACATATTTCTTTTGTTTATATATGTTAAGTGGTTTAAAGATCAGATTAATAAAGTTAAAGATTACAAAACACTACTTCATCCCCCCTCTCAGTGTTCCTTAATTCTAACAATTGGTATCAAATCTTAGTTCCTTGGAGGAAGCCTACCATGTTGAGGAAGATCCTGATTGGAATTTCAATGCATTTCGATGGTATTCAACAACAAATCCTAGTTGTACTTGATGATCTTGATCGATCCAAAGTTGAAGTCTAGGAATTGTGAAAGAATCTTAAGGATGCTGAAAATTTCATTCAGTCACTAAAAGGGAAGTTAAACAAATCCATGGAAAAGATATAGGAACTATGTGAACAAATACAACAAAAATAGAGCATAGATGATGGTCATCTGAATCAAGCCATGAAGTAAAAAATAGAAGATTGTGAGAAGCTTGCAAAAGATAATGTAGTCCTAAAACATGAGATCGAATCTATGGTGATGGGGCTAACCAAGGAAATTGAGGAAATGAACAAGAATGAAGAGAACCTTAATTAGTCCTTGATGGAGAGATTTGATGAATTCCACAAAATTAACTATGAGATTGGTAAACTACAAATTGACCTACAAGAATCCATACACAATGAGGAAGAACTTGAAAAGAAGATGGACATTCTTATGAATAAAATTGTGATTGCAAATAAGAACACAAAGAAGTTCATGATTAGTGCAGCTAAGCTTGATGTGCTACTTGAAAGACAAAAGAAGCTCGGTGATAAGAAAGGTATTGGATTTGAGAAAGGTGAAACCTTTGGATATGGTCAATACAATCCTAAGGAAGAAAATCAAAATGACAAACCTAAAAGCTCTTGGTAAGACAACCTAATGCTCAAAAGTATCCATCTTTCAATGGTAATTTATTTATGTGCAATAATTTTGGTCATAAATCTATTCAATGTAGAAATAGAATGAATGGTTCATCTTTTAGGGTTCAGTGTTTCAAATGCAATAAGTATGATCTTAAATCAAGTGAATGCAGAAGTGTGATGAAAAACTCTAATAGTAGAGGGAATGTTAGATGTTTTGCATGCAATAGATTTGGACACAATACTAATTAGTGCATACGAAGAGTAAATCAAATAAATTATAGGTATGGACAAACAAATATTGTATGTTACAAATGCAAAAAAATTGGTCACATTGCAAGATTCTATAGAAGCAAGAATGTGGATAGGAAGGGTCTGACAAACAAGAACAAAATTGTGTAAAAAGATGATAAAGGAAAAGGGAAAGTGTCTGCGGATGAGATCAAGAATAAAATGAGTATGACATGCGTGAAGAAGAGTGAGAATGATGCAAGAAATGGGTCTGCACCTAAATCTAGTGTTGGAAATTCCTTCGTGAATTAAGTTAAGGCCTCTGGCCTAGGGGGTGTTTTTCAAGAAAAATTTATAACCCCATAATAGTAGATAGTGCATGAATGTGGCAAGATGAAGATGTTGTATTGGGCTATTGTAGATTATTTGGAAGGATTTCTATAGAAATTTAAGTGATATTGATGACCCATAGAGGAAATATTGCAAAATAGTCTGAAAAAAAAGGTATCAAGAAGTATTAGCGCAAGTGCATTTATTACATCAAAAAGTTGGTTGTGCGAATTATAAAAGGTAACTTTACCTTCTCATTTTTCACTTTGCATTCTAAGGAAAAGTGAAAGAACGAGATCTATAAGAAATAATTTTGTGAGATCGAAGGTGTGAAGATGATTTTCATGAAACCCTAATTCAACAAAAAGGTATTTTTATGTGAAGCTTGTGAATTTGAAATCTCTAAAATGGGTACTCCTATGGTTTTTGATATCACTGAAAGGCATCATCCTAAATTCAAGAGGCGCCCCTTTAAATCAATAGAAGAAGATCCTCTAGGTGTATTTCAGATATTCTGCACAATGTTCTTCATGTTGAAGATGTTAGGGCTTAAATTCATGCAAATATTGAAGAGTCTGGGTCTACAAATGTTGAAATTATACTATGAAAAGCTAGTAGAAGAAGATTATGGGATGAAGAAGGAATATAAGGTGTTAGAAGAAAATAATTTGATTCAGGCTATCAATTTCTTATTGTTTGAAGAAAATGAATGGGTCTAACATGTTCTTCATCGAATTCATGCAAAATTTATATGGTTAAGAAATCCATTTATGATTACCAAGGAAGCCATTTTTTTCTCATACAATGATTTTCCTATACTGAAGTCCATTAAGAATTATCTTGTTACAAATGCAATTGGATCTATGTTTGATAAGAGCGCAATGAAAATTAATGATGTAATTGATCCTTATGTAAAGTTTGCCTCAATGGCTATTAGTTACAAGATTTATTGCTCCAACCATGAGAATTCAGTCTTCGGTATGACCATATATGCTTCTTATTAGATGGTGAGAGAAAATGAAGAATCTATGTGAGTTACTACAGAGATAGATAATGGAGAATCTAACCAAAATAAAGAAGGATAAGAAGAATACATTCAAGTAGGGCACTCTAGTCTTAGTTTTATTCTTTTATTTCATGAATGAGGTTCCAAGAGTTGGGAAATTTCAATGCACAAATGATAAACCTATAGCAGTACAAATAAGAGAACTCTTATACACAATTTGTGACAGTAAGGACCAAAGAACTACTCTTTGGGGTTACTTTAAGAATTTTCAAAGTGAGATGCAGGCTAGAGAAAGAATTCCTAAATCAATTGTTGAAAAATACAAGAACACAATTTATTTCATGGTTGATATTGATCAATGCTTAATGAAATCTATGGAACCTAGCACAATATGGATCATGCTTATAGGGTATGAAGTTGATGCATAAATACTTGATGTATATGCTCAAAATTTGTCTAGTAAACCTATTGACACTTCAATAGAGAGATTTGGCACTTATGAAGAAAAAGACCTAAAGGTGTATACTAATTTTAGAAGACCATAAATAGAAAGGAAAGTGAAAGACATGTTGAGGGAGTGGCAGAGAGTATTGGTGTTTTAGTTGAAGCAGTTAAGGAAGCAAAGAAGAGAACAATGCCTGATGCAGAGGTGAAGCTAGTTAGAGTTGAAGCAGCTAGCTTGGATGCCTCTTCCTCTAGGTCAAGACAAACAAGAAGCTTCACACCCTCCTCTAGTGTTAATAATCCAGTTAGCACTAAGAAACTACAAGATGAATTACGCATTAAGGAAGGAAAGAAGAAGGAAGAAAAGAGCACAAGAGAGTATGATGTTGTTGAGGATGATGTAGAAATTGAATCAGATAAAGCATTAAAGGAAATAAAGACAAATGGAACTAAATATTTAATAGTCTCTAAGGCCAAGCCATCTGAAGAAGAAAAACTAAATAAGAAAATAAAGTTTGATTCAGACAAGCTTGGTGTGTCTTTTAATGATGTTGAGTAATCTTTAACTGTGCATGGTAATTTGAAAACAATTTATAAATTCTTTGATAAATTTGATGATTTTGGGAAGAGAGTACTTGAGGAAGCCACTATCAAATACCTAAATACATTCAATAGGGCTCTTGTCGAGTTTATGTCAGAAACTCCAAAAAGTTTGTATGATATTCTAGTAATGGGAAGAGTAAATGCTTAGCATTAGGATAAAAAATTGAAAGAATAAGTGATGATCAATCTATGTATTTTTATAGTAGTGGAAGAAATTAAAAAAATATTCAAAAGGGCTAAGAAAGAATTCAGAACAAAATCAAGATTAAATAAGCTACTGATTGGACAGACAAATGTAGTTGTGAAAGAAATAGAGAAAAAATTGAAGTCAATCCTGGAAGAAAACCAATTTCAAGGTGTCACAGAAGAAGTCCAAGGTGGTGGTGATACATCTGTTCTAGAAGTTGAACCATTTGAAGTAAAATTTTCTACTATTCTGGAAGGTATAATAGAAGAAGTGATGAATAAAGGCTAAGAAGAAGCAGAGAAGTTGACTGAGGTGAAGATGACTGAGATAACAATTGAGGAAAGAGTCAATACATGGGAAGTGAAGGAATTTATAAAGAATGATAGTTTGGAATTGGATGATCTTGAACTTACTCAAGGGCCTATCAATTTGGCCACTCTATCTCCAATCCACAAATTAAATTTTGCATCAATTACACAAGACAAGGAAAGAGAGGAGATTATAAGATCTCACATGGAGGAAAATGAGTTGCTAGGTCTTGCATCAGGTGTTTCGGAGAAGATAATTCCTACATTTTTCAAAGACACATCTGATTCTCCCTTTGGTCAGTTGAAAAGTCTTATAAAATCTGTAAGTACTCACTTTGATTCTTTTGAGAATTCAGCCAAGATAAAGGTCAGGAATGAGTTTGATGCCAATATATTCAATAACTTGAAGGAAATGATTAGAAATGATAGGATATTGTTGCATAGTTGTGTAAATATTATTCAAATTGCCTTATTTGAAGGTGACAATGTATACAAATCTTGTCCATCATTTTCTAAATTTATTGAGGATATTGAGAAGAAGATAAAGGAGAATGAGAAGCATTTATCAAACATCTCTCAGTCCTTTGATCCTTTAACTGTGTCTGTAACTTGTCAATAAGGTCAAGTCATATATTTTATTGACAAAATTAAGAGATTGATGAATGAAAGGGATAGGATTTTTAGTAGAGTTGGTGAACTTCAAAGTATTATTGCTCCTAAGTTGGAGACAATGTTCATTTCTTTAAAGGAAGCCAAAGATGCCATATCCACCAATGACCCCTCAGATATTCAGATAGAAGAAATGCAAGCATATATCTTCAGTGGTCACATTTCAGTTTTGCAGTTTCTCAAGAAAGGTTGGGACAATGATTTGAAGTTATTGAAGAACATCTTTGCAGATA
The DNA here is from genome assembly GCA_018584345.1 of Thuja plicata. NCBI lineage: Eukaryota > Viridiplantae > Streptophyta > Pinopsida > Cupressales > Cupressaceae > Thuja > Thuja plicata. Next base: position 1,414,632 of record MU224462.1, on the reverse strand, counting down.
TATTTAAGTTCATGTAAGTCAGAGGAGTCTATTTGTACATATGCAGTCTGTTTATAAGAATTCTGTATGAATTTTTGCATGTGGATCCCTTCCTTTTCCATTGATGTCAAAGGGGGAGTATAAGGCAATGAAAAATGTAACATTCATCTCAAGGGGATTATGGAATACTGAATTTTTGAGTTTTACAGAGTATATTGATGTGGTGTTGATTTCAACACTTAGTCATTTTTCAATAAGTGTTGTCATCAATTCTTAAGGGGGAGATTGTTGGAAAGAGACACTACAAAGGTTATTTGGTGTTTTCATTGATGATAAACTAATTTAGTGTACCCATTTGCATTATACTATTTGATCAAACTGGGAGTCAGAATGAAGACTTGTTCTAGTCTAGCAAGCTGTGACATAACATATGTCAGTATTTAGTATTTTGGTCGGTGCTCATTTTTCAGGTTAATATTTTATGTTGCATATCTATGGGAAGGTTTATATATGTTTGGACCACTTTATTCCATATTTTTATGTCCATTGATAATTAGTGTGCAATTTAGAAGCATCTATTTATCAGTTTTTGGTTTAACAGTGCAAAACAACCGACTTGTGTAGTTGATCCTTATGCGGATCTTATGGAGTATTTTTGGTGATTTTTTTTGTGATCCAGGAAGTTTGGAAGACATATGAGGTAACATGTTATCAATTATTTTAGTTCACGTTAGTAATTTGTATTTGGATTTTTCCGACATCTTGTACACGCTTGAATATTTTTCTGAGTGTTCTTGATCCAACATGTAGTCAATATAATTTATTATTGTAGATATATACGATCAATGTCTTTGGTAATTTTGGTTTGGAAGGTGTAGATGATTTATTGTACGCAATTTCACGTGTGCAAGATAGAGACTTGTGGTCTGAATTAGAGCATGAAAGTGGTCCAAATCAGAGAAGGACAGTATAACAAAGCAGTAAGTGATGAAGTGTATAAAATATGTATAATGTGCTTAAGAGGAACTGCAATTTGGCATTAGAAGATTTTATTCTTCAATTCAAACACTACTATGACATTGTAATATTTTATAGACAATAAGCCTTTCTCTTTTGAGTAGTGAGCTCTAGGTAGTGTGCCTGAATGCATGTGTATTCCCCATTGTAATATTTCTGTAGAGTATTTTCATCTTGTGTGTTCATCCCCACCGTAGTTTTTCCCTTGACCAGGATTCCACGTACAAAAATATTTTTGTTATGATGTTGTGGTTGTTTTATGCTCTTTCATCTCTATTTTGCTTATATAAGCTAAGTGGTTGAAAAATTAGATTAATAACGTTAAAGATTGCAAAACACTGATTCATCCCCCCTCTCAGTGTTCCTTAATTCCAAAAACAAAAGGCTTTTTTGTATAACCCATGATAACAACCATGTTGAGTAAAAGTACAAAATATTATCACACTTCTATAAAGGAAATGAGCAACATTGATAAAAAAAAATTTACTTGAATCACTAAAAAGTGACATATATGTCTAAAATTTGACATGATGTATACTAATAACATATATATTTTTTAATATCTTTTATGTTTGTATTTTTAAAAAATAGTCAAAAAATTATCTGGATATAATTTTTCATAAATTTGATACTATGATTTCATAGCTAATAAAATGTTGAAAATGAAGAACTTTATAGGAGGCATCACTCTTTGCATAGTAATTTTAATTTATTTTTCTTCATTTTTTCCCCTTGTTGTAACTTAAAACTTTAGTGCAATTTTTTTTTAGATAAACACTAATATATGTGAAGTTGAACACATAAATGTTTCTACGGGAAGTTACCTTTTGTTAAATAACTATTTATCTAAGATAGAAAAAATAATACCATCTTGACATGTAGATTATTTGATCTAGTGCAACATTTGAAATTTTTTTTTAATGAATTTTAGAATTTTCTTTGACATGCTAATCTACCTTATATTTTGGTGTTGGTAAAATTATTTAATAAAAATTAAATAAAACATATAAATAATAATTAAACTATTAAAAGATAAATGTTTTCAAAAATTATACTCATAAATCTACAAAAGGGTAATTTTATATTTAAAAAAATACTATTTACATGACAAGGAGTAGTTGAAATATCATGTTTCTAGAATATTTTTTCTTTTCGGTAAATTGGCCTCAAAGTGGTGCTACATATGCATTTATTGAACAATTTTAATTGGAAAAGTTGTGGACATATATAACTTGGCTAGAATGAAACTAGCTAGGTCATATGTTTGAATAATAATATTTTTTAGTTAAAAATACTTAAATTCACTTGTGTCGATAAGTTGCCTAAAATTGTGACACAACTCTATACTTTAATCTTGATACACTTCTCAAATTAATCAAATATCAATACATAAAATATATCTAAAATGAAGTGACTGGATAAAAACAATGCCTCTCAAATATCAAAATGTCAAACTATATAGTCCTAAAAAGTTAGCACCTACAATTGGATTCTTTAGGACCTATTAGGCCCCATTTTGGTGATTTTGAGGTTCAAATGATTGTTATGCTTGATCCTGAAAAGCTTCCTTTTCTCCTCCCACTCCTATTATCTCTCCCCATTCCCCCCTAAAATTTGAGCCCATTTTTCCTAGTACACATCGCCAATAGCGACCTATCCCTAGGTTTTGAGGTCCAAAATTTCCCCAAGGCCCAATGTTGGGGTCCTATTTTGAGATTTTCATCTGTGGTCAACCTGGATCAGATTTGAATCCTACAATTATGGAGTTAGTTTAAGAACCCATTATCACTCCTCATTTTGACATCCACGATCTATTATCAAGTGCAAGTGCATCCAAGCTATCAAGATTTGAAGCAAGAAAGAACAATTGGATTCAAGATTTGAAGGCAAGCATCCAAGACCAAGATCTCCAAGTCTCCAATTATTCAAGATCATTAAAATCCAAGGAAATCTTCTCCATTTGATGTAATTTCTTCTCCTGTGATGTCCAAGTAGAGGAATTATCAAATCAAGAAAGAAGATCAATACATTCACACATCTTCTCTCTCCTCTTTACAAGTGATTATCAAGCATATCAGCATTCAAGATCTAGGAGTGGAAATCATAGATCTATGCATTTGTGAAGGAATCCTTGATTCTACATTAAATTCTAAGGTAAACTCTTTAAATTTCAAGAACATTCAAGCATATTCATAGATTTGAGCGATTTCTGCATCTATTCACAAGGATTTATGCAAGGTAAATCAATAATTTGCCTTTTCACATACATTTCCTTATGCAATTTCTTTCTTCAAGGTTAATTCCTAAATAGGGTTTTGACCAAGGAAAAATAATTTCCACAACCTTTTTCTCATTTTTTTTTTGTGTCCAGGAACATGATATAGAGCCATCAGATCAAATCTGGGCAGAACATGTACAGTTGTAGGCTATGTGAAAGTTTTAGCTGAAAACATCTGGGACATGTCGCCAGACTAAACTTTTCCCAAGAACACGTTTCCAACCTTGACATGTCTTGACCACTTTCAACTCAAATTTTTGACACAAGTTTTTTTTTTCTTTCAATTTTCATTTCTGTCAATTTTAGCTCATTATATGTTTGTTTCAGTCTATTTTTAGCATCTTTTTAATGCCTTTCCTAATAGATCTATTAAATCACCTAATAATTATCATTTCATTCATTACATTACTCAAAGGAAGGACAAATCTTGTTCCCAATTAGTTCTTGAGTCTCCTCTTGAGCCTATTGGGCCCATTCTTCCTTCCTAATGTGCAATCAATGAAATGGGGAAGTAATTTATTTAGCACATTATCTCTTTTATTTCTCTCCCTATTTTCTATTGTACATTTTGGTGAACCCCACTCATAATATTCCTCTTTTGATTTTGGTGTTAGATTCCCTTTATGTTCTTATAGGTTCACTTACTATACATTTTGGTGAGCCCGACTCCTCTTACATACTTTTGATTTGGTAGTTAGATTCTTTTTGCATGATCTCCTTGTATGCACTACATTAGATCATACATTTATCACATTGTATGCATCTAGATGTATAGGTTCACCCATTGAACATTTTGGTGACCCTAACTCGTCTTATATGATTTTTATTTGGCAGTTAGATTCCCTTTATATGCATTACAAATTTCTAATTATTAGATCTAGATCTACTTTTCATGCTTTACATTAAATCTTTAAATTTATTAGTTAGATGTGATTTTCATAAAAAAACATTTTTATTGCATATCTCTTCTAAATCTTACAATTGCATTATATCTCTATCTTTTATTCCCTTGTGCATGAGTGTTATTCCTTTGAGTCCTACTTATAACATTTTGGTTAGGAGAAGTCATAGATTTATGGGTTCCTTTGATCTTGAGCCTTCTTTTTTTTTTTAGGTGTATCGTCAAAAAATGGAAGCACTTCCATTTTGGACTGGTTTAGCCCTCTGAGTAAGTGGTTTTGGGTCATGTCAAGTGCCTTGAATGGGTCTCTGACCTGGATCTCACTTTTCCCCCTGTTCTACCCCATTTTCCACTTATCTCTGGCCTATTTCTGGCATTCTAACATGTAAATATGAGATTATTGACCTCAGAGTCAAAGTTGACCTTATGGGTTAAGGTTGACCTCGACCCTGACCTAGGTCAAGGTCAACCTCGACCCTAACCTAGGTTAGATTCAACCTTGATTCTGACCTAGGGTCCAGATTTCAAGTTTCTGGGGTTTCCAGATGTCGAGCTTCAGAAAGATTTAATTCCCGCTTTCGGGTCGGCTATTTTGGTCTCCAAAGTAACGAGTCTTGAAATTATATTTAATATAGGTCAACTTCTATGGGTATATGCCTAATTGGAATTTAATTCTCCTATGTCAGCCTCTTTAGAAGATTGTGCCCTAAATTTGTATATAAGGAGGCATTCTCCTCTCATTTTCATCTAAGTGATATCAAAGCAATTTCTAAGCATATCTAAGGCTTGAAAGGATAAACACTAAGAACTTGGAATCAACCTAAGAAATAATCTATTGAAGCAAGCATCTACATTCAAGCATTCAATCACCTTCAAGTATTTCATCCATCAAGGAGATCCATTAGAAGCCATTGAAGGATACAAGTTCAATGGAGCTCTCTTGTTGAAGATCTCTCCATCCACATTCCTCCAAGCCTCTTCCTATTCAAAGATCCATTCAAGATTGGTGTTGAAGATCTAAAGAAAATTTATCTGAGACATCCTATATTCTACCTTCTACATTCTACATTAATTTGGACCATATTTACTTGTGGATCTAAGGATTCGAATCTGCCACAAGGGTTTCTATACAAGCAAGGTGAATTTGCTCATTTAATTTGTTTATTTATGCAATTTCAATTCAATTATAAGGTTAATTCCAAAATTGGGGTTTGACCAAGGAAAACCCCTTCCCCCCAAAAAACAAACCATATTTCTTATAGGAACAGGTTCAGAACAATGAATTGGAGGGCAGATCCAGATACCCTTTTTGACAAACTTTCAGGATCCAAAAATAGATTTTTTGTCAGACTGTGCAGGTGAAAGGAAACATTCATTTTTAGGTCAAAGGCGACATTCATTTTTGGTTCAAAATCAGACCCGAACTAGATCTGAAAAAGATTTCTGGGTTTTCTCTGTCTCTACGTTTCTGTTCCAGATCCGGTTGCAGAATTTCTAGAAACTTAGTGCAGACACCTGAAAATAGAATTCTTTAGATCTATTTCATTTTGAGGGTAGTATTTGTCTTCAATTCATTTCAATTAAATTTTAATCTTCCTAAACCTATTACACACTCTTTTCTTTAAAATAGAGCTTAGGGTTTTGCTCTTTATCTTTATTCTTAATAGGTTGATTCACTTATGCATTGATCCTTTATTTAGGGTTAATCGATTTGGCTCTTCCCTTTATGAATTTAGGGTAAAGGGGAGGAAATCCTATCTTCCCACATCCATCACAACACATTCAATTAAACATTAATCAATCAAACATAATAATAATAATAATAAATTTTATCTTTACACTAGGAATCTTGATGAGACCAATATGCATACTAGTGACATCAATCCTATTATGGATAACAACTCTTCCCATTCTTCTCATGATGAAGATGAGGCTTTAAGAGTCCCTCCTATGCAAGTCCAAAAACTTTCCAATGACTTTGAGAAATTTGAACAATGGTTAGGACAAGAAAAATCTAATCTCAAAGTCATTTCTGTTGTAGAGGGCTTAAGGAAACTAATTCATAATGATGAATATGGTGTTAACACCCTACATTGTATCTCTCATCTCATTGATAACAATGTCAAGCTTATTAGATATTTTTCTCAAGTGCTAGTTGTCATTCCACCTACCACTAGTGTTGATACCACTATGCTTATTTCTACCTCAATTTCTAGTGTATCCACCTATGTTCCACCTATCATAACAACTTCCATTCAAAACCTTAACCCTACACATGCTAGCATTCCTAAACCTATTTTTTTCACTATCCCTTCAAGTGTGCCATGTGTTCCTTTACCTTCATCAATGGGCCACCCACTTAAAATAGTGTACCCTTTTCCTATTCAATCATTCCCTCTATTTCTCATAATGATCCAAACATTTCAAACATACCTCCTCCTACCATTATTTATACCAATTCTATGATTAATAGTTTAGCTCTAACCTTGTCTTCTTTTCAACAAAAAATTGCTTCAATGACTCATTCCAAGTTTAAAATTCCTACTTATGATATTGCTATTCCTTTGTCTTTGGATATCATCTATTTCGTTATTCGACAATACATGGAGATTCATCATCTCGAGACTTACAATGGTAAAGGTGGTCCTTTGACCCATGTCAAAACCTTTCAAACATTGTGTAGTGATTTCTCTCATGATCATAAGTTCATGGCTAAACTATTTACTAGAATATTTCAAGACAAGGCCTTGCAATGGTATTTTTATTTGCCTCCTTATTCTATTTATTCTTTCCAAAAACTTTGTAATGCCTTCATTCAAAAATTTCAAAAAAACATTGGTCCTAAGATTTCTTTAGCTAATTTAATCCATTATAAACAAGGTTTTAGATAAAAAGTGATTGATTTCATTGCTAGATTTAAGCATTTGCATGCTCAAATTTATTATCCCATGCCTGATATTGATGTGCAACTTTTTTCATTTCTAATTTACAAAAATACATTAGAGATAAGATTCTACTTTCTGAATTTTCCTCTTTTACTCAATTGTGTGTAGCGCTTCATAATTATTAACTTCAAGTGAGTCAGTTTTAGAGCACTACTCTAATGGCTCTAGTTGATAAGAGTGATGTTGCATCCCACAATTTTAACAAGTTTTAGAAACCAAATAGTTTCATTAAAATCAATCATTCAACCAACAATGTTGATGAGCAAGTGGCAACAACATCCAAAGGTGTGGGTCATCTATTTTTAGACACATAATTTTACTTACCTTTATAAATCTATTCATAATGTGAAGTTGAATTTAATTAATTCTAAAGTGTTAACTCTTTCTCCTATTAAGATAATTTAAACATCCAAACCTTTACCCAAACACTTTGATAACAAATATTTATGCCAATACCATCGTCAACTTGCTCAAGATACTGAAAAGTGTTTCCATTTGAAATCTGTTATCCAAGACCTCATTGATTCTAATCCTATATCTGTTGAGGGTGTTAATGATCAAGGAAACAAATCCATAGCACCTCCCAACCAAAACTTTCAAATCTATACCAACCCTTTTCCATGTCATTCGACTGATGTCGTTGAGTCTACCCAACCTTTACCTTCTTCTTCCACTCATGTTTGACTATGATGATAAATGTAATGAATCCAATAGTGTTTCCAACCTTAATGATCAAATCGAACCTAAGCCCAAACCCAAACCCAAACCTAATATTTTCATTACCTTTGACCTTACTGAGACAATCAAAGTACCTAATGGTTCTCTTTATATTGTGGCAAAGGTTAATATCCTTCATTCTCGTAGTGTCCTAATTGACCCTACTTGCATGGTGAACGTAATAAATGAATAACATCTTTTCACTAGACAATTGCAACATAACTTTTATGATAAATCTGATGTCATGATTCAAACTTGCAATGGTTTCCTTTATCCTTCTCATGATTCCATTTTATTCCCTATTGAAGTTGGTGGGAAAACTCTAGATGTTACCTTTTCCATGACTGCAACTTATGATTAATTTCAAGTTAAACTTGGTCTTCCTTGGCTTAACTCCATGAAAGTCATGGCCTCTCCTATTCATAAGTGTCTGAAATTTCCTCACAATGGAAAAATAATGAGTGTTAACCATAACCTTTATTAACCTTTAGTGCCTCGAGAGTCTGTTGACATTGACTTCTTTTGGCCTTACATGCCTCAACCAATTCAAACCTGTAGAGACAATATCTTATGATCATATAAAGCCCCCAAGATCCAAAAGATTTGCGAGCTTAGAAAACCTAAGGATATTCCATCTCTTTATCATGTATGTGGCCTTCTTTCTACACCACCTATACCTCCTATATATGATTCATTTCCACCTTCTATATCTTATAAGTGTTCTACCGGTGCTATCTCTCAACATAGTGTGGTTCCTTTTGTTCTTTCCCCTAAAGAAGAAATGAGCTTGATGTTGATTGATCCTAAAACAAACCCAATTTCTAGCAAAACCAAATGTAACCATCAAGCTCGTGACCACCAACATAAACGTCATGATAGATCTATTCAACGTGCTTCTCAAAAAATTGCTTCACCCAAAACACCTAATGATGCTTTGATTCCTTTTGACTACCCTATTCTTGAGCCATAGGAGGAAGTTAACTTGAAAAAGATGAAATTGAACAAACGTGATAATTCTATTTGTATCTTGGTTTCTATTACAATTAATTTGGATGAAGAAGATACTCTTGATGATGATGCTTTTACTGATCATAATGCAACTAATGATGATATTCACACTAGTGATTTGAATGATATGATTGAGATTATTGATGTTAATCATGATTTACCAACTATTTTTCACAATAGTTATCTCATAATCCTAGTGACGAGAAAAGTGACACATGTTCAGAATTGGTTGTTATTCCATCCACCGTGCTTAGCATTTCTCCTCTTGCATGTTGGCCACCTTCCTTAAACACTATAGACTGAGATGGGGGGAAGGAATTATGCTTGACTAGATTCTCTTGTGTGGTGGATTTTGTGTGTTTGATTTTTTTTCATGATGTGCTTCACCCATGATGTGTTTCATGTTATATACATTTTGTCTAGATTTTTATAAATGGCCCTTGTTTCTCCATTGGCGCAAGGAGATAAAGGAATTGAAATGTTGTGGTATTCCTCTATTTATATCTCAATTCTTATATATGTTGTTACATGTTATGTTGTACATGTGCCACTGTTTATAAATGTACCTTTGTGTTGTCTAATTGGGGATGATGCAAAACAATAGCTACATATTGTTTTTGGTCTATGTGATGCCGACCCAAAAAGACTTTTCTTTGTAACTCTTACATGACATTATTCTATTGTTCTTGTAGTTATTCTACCTTTGGGGGATGATGACATTTTATTTTCATATAATATCGCATGTATTATCATATGAACATACTAACCCCAAAGTTAGTAGATCCTTTTCTTGCTCTCTTTTTTTATATGTTCATTTCCCTTGAATTGTCCATTCTTGGGGACATCTCATAGTGGAAACATTTCTTGTTGGTGCATGTATGCTCTGTTAAATCTATTGCTCCCATTGAGGCATTTACAATCAATTTAACATGTGGCCACACACTTCACTCTTTATTTCACATCTTTCCCACATGTACACAATTATTCAATGCAACCTATCTTGCAGATGGCCAAGGAGACAATGCTTTCCTTGTGTTCATCCTTTCATCGGATCCCTAAGGAAACAAATATTTCCTTAGGCCTGGTCCTCCTTCTTTTATCCCCAAGGAAACAAAGCTTTCCTTAGGCCTGATCTCTTTTATTTAATCCCTAATGAGATAAATATATCCTTAGCCCTAATCACTTTTCTTGATCCCTATGGATATAATTTTTTCCTTAGGACTGATCACCCTTGTTGGATCCCTTAATGGAGATAATACTTTCCTTAAGGAATGATCTTTTTTTATGGATTTACTACCATAACACATCTTGTTAGACCTTCAATGTCATCTTTTGCAGCAGTTTCCCTTTGTGTGATCCATAGTAAGGAAATCCCTTACTAGGATAGTGATCAGGATTCTTTCTCCTTATCTTTATCCCTTTCGAGAGATTCCTCTCTTATCTCCATTTTATATTTGATGAAGAATTGAGTCACTTGGGGGCTTGATGTTTCTTTGTCTTCTTGACCTTGTTAAAATCATTTTTATGCATTGAACTAATTTACCATGAGTATGAGGTTTTTCTCATACTACCACTAAAGTGGGGGATAAATGTATAGTCCTAGAAAGTTGGCACTCATAATTGGATGCTTTAGGACCTATTAGGCCCCATTTTGGTGATTTTGAGGTTCAAATGCCCATTATGCTTGATCCCAAAAAACTATATTTTCTCCTCCTAATTGTATTATCTCTCCCTAAGGTCCCCATAGAATTTAATCCCATTTTTCTGAGGACACATCTTCAATGGAAAAATGTCCTGGGAAATGTTGCCAATGATGACTTGTCCCTAGGTTTTGGGTCCCAAACTTTCCCCAGGGTCCAATGTTGGGGTCCTATTTTGAGATTTTCATCTATGGTCAACCTAGATCAGATTTGAATCCCAAAATTATGGAGTTAGTATAAGAACTCCTTATGAAGCCTCATTTTTATATCCATGATCTATTATCAAGTGCAAGTATATCCAAGCTATCAATATTTCAAGCAAGCAAGAGAAAGTGGATTCAAGATTTTAAGGAAAGCATCAAAGATCAAGATCTCCAAGTCTCCAATTCTTCAAGATCATTCAAATCCAAGGAAATATTTTCTATTTGACACATTTTTTTCTCCCATGATGGTCAAGTAGTGGAATTCTCAAATCAAGCAAGAATAACAATTCATTCATCCATCCATCTTCTCTCCCCTCTTTACAAGTGATTATCAAGCATATCTACATTCAAGATCTAGGAGTGGCAATCATAGATCTATGAATTTTTGAAGGAATCCTTCATTCTGCATTACATTCCAAGGTCAAATCTTTGGATTTCAAGTACATTCAATAATTTGAGTGATTTCTACATTTTTTCACGAGGGTTTATGCAAGGTAAATCAACAATTTGCCTTTTCACATACATTTCCTTATGCAATTTCTTTATCTTTTCAAGGTTGATTCCAAGATAGGGCTTGACCAATGAAAAACCATTTACACAACCTTTTTCCCATTTTTCATGTGCAGGAACAAGATATAGAGTTTTCAGATTAGATCTAGGCAGAGCATGTACAGTTGCAGGTTCTTTGAAAGTTTCAGCTGAAAACATCGATGACACAACCAAAATTGACCTTTCGTAGGAACACATTATTGGAGTTGATGAAAAACTATCAACCCTATAGCTCCCAAGAATCACTTGCATGCAAACACCTATCACAGAAAGAGAGAAGCAAAAGCTATGGAGGCCAAAAACAATAGATCTATAAAAGAGGAAACATCCTCAATTGATTCAATAAAAATGGAATGGAATTACAAAAAGGATTAAATAATTACAAAGTGGTCAATCCTTATAAAGGAGATCAAAACCCTGAGATGGGTGAAGAAACCAAGGTTGCATGAATAATTAATAAAAGAATCAATTATTGCATGCCTAAAGTTTAGCTTAAGTGAAATAGAGATAAAAGGGA
>MU224462.1:1347655-1383583 GCA_018584345.1 Thuja plicata | reverse complement strand
TCAAAACCAACACATTGTAGATGGGTTATCATTTTGTTTTTCCAATCCAGATAATTTTCTCCATCGAACTTAGGGCTCTCTTTTCTGAAGTAAGACATCTGATCTACCTTAAGCTGTTAGGCTTCTTTTACAAGGCACTTGGCTTTGATACCAATTGTTATAATAGTCCCAAAGGATAACTGAGAGGGGGGGTGAATCAGTTATCAACCAATTTAGTTCTTTTCTCTTATTAACTTCAGAATACAATAAAGTAAATACACATTCAGATAACACAATATACAACACTTCAATTTGGTTACGGGGAAACCAAATGGTAAAAACCCAGGTGGGAATTACTACCCACAATGAACTATACTTGTTTATAGTAATCCCTGTTAGAAGATATTTCAACCCTGTTAGGAGTTGTACTTTACAATGCAATAAGTATAGTGACCTGATTAAGGGTCTGACCCTATTAAGAGTCTTTTACAAATAACCCTATTAGGGGTGAGGAATCACTGTCCAAAAGATCACTGCTTCAATGGTGAAGGCTACAACCTTCTATATGACATATATACACTATATCTGATGATGAATTGTATAGTAGACCTACTGTCTTGATCAAATCCAATGTATTATAATCTTCAACTGCTTATTCACATAGATCCTTGATGAATGAAACAACTCTGATATTCTGTTCTATACTTTTTCTATCTCTTTTCTTATCATTCACACTTTGCGTTTACAAACGAACTACTATAAGTATCTTCTTTAAAGTAGAGGGTCATGTCAGCTCTTGGAAACACTTCAACAACATCTTTGTCAGCTTAACTAAGCATGCAAACAATATTAAGTCTACGCAACACAAACTGAACAGACGCGATGCTTCACTAAGTCGGCTTCACCAAATCATCTCAAATAGCACGATCCTGATGTTACATGATAGGCGCATTTAACCAAACATAGTTAACTCATAACTAATCATGAATATACACATGCATATCCTGAAGATAGGTGCAACTCAAGTAACACATTAAATACGTCGGCTCTGAACAGATACTCTTCTAGAATTGTAACTGCCAAAAATAGAATTACACAACTTGACTGAAACATCATATCTAGATCTGTGTGTATGAACATAACATACTAATCATGTCTACAACCTGAATATATCCATGCAAGGCTTGATATCATCATTTTGATAAGTACATACAGAATCACTACTATATATTATATGTTGTCATCAATGACAAACATACAATCAATCAACTGCACAGAAACAAATCTCCAACATGAAAACCTTCAACTGGGGGGGTTGTAGGAGGGGCTCTTCTCCCCCAAAACTCCCTTGTTAATTGAATTGGAGGGAAACCAAGTTGAAAAATTTACCAAAATTTAAGCCCAATGACATGATCAATCACTGATACAAACAATTTGGCACATAGGGCTAGAAAAATGCTAGTATTTGGTCATCCATAGGACCATTTTAGGCATAGATACGAAATGATTAAGTGTTTTCACACAAGGGTGGCAGACGATGACCTCCTAGTTGTGTTCTTATGGAGATGGTAGTTTGGGGCCACACCACCAAGGATTAGGCTCTCTATCGAAGATGCCAGTCATAGATGTGACCTTGACACAAAAAATAATCTGCAAACACTACCAAACTATAAAGAAATTGTACGTTTAAAAGTTTTGAGATAATTTTTTATTAATAAAAAATTCATATTTTTACCTTTCATTGAAAATACACTAAACCAAAGGTTATATCAAAATTGTAAGATGCTTAGAAAGATACATACAATTATTACACAAGCTTTAGGAATATGCCAAATTTTTGCAAAGAATATTTTTCATATGATAGGGAGGCCAAATTTTTTTGTCACATGTAAGGGGGCCTATAGTACGATGAGGTGAAAAAAATTGTACAACCATATGAATTTTGTCGACTAGGAGAAAAAAATCATTTAATGCCCTTAGATCAAAGTGTCCAATTTGAAGCATTTAGTAATTGACCTATAGGTTTTTGGGCTTTTTGAACATGATGACAAGATTATATTTGGCACAAATTTTCTTGAAAATTCAACTAGTTTATGGATTTGGAAAATTCAAACCCTTATTAAGACCCTTACTAATCTAACAAAACATAATTTTTTTTGCCAAAACTAAAGGAAAACTAGAATTTATTTCATTCCTTGGATTCAACCATGAGGTCTTTAAAACCCTAAAATACACCTAGAAAATTATTTAATCCATATTAAAACCCTTAGATAAACATATGCAACACTGGATCTTTAACACCATGTAGGATTTGATTAGTGACTCCTCAACACCCCCGAAATCTCTGCAAGACCAAAAAAAAATTCACAAGATAGAATCACAAGAGTAAATATCTTAAGAAATGCAATATTTTGAGATTGAATATGAAATATTATAATGACATGGATTTATTATAAAATCAAGGTGAGAGGTGGGATTAGGAACTATGTTGACATGTTTTTTCGTCCTATATATTGAGATTACTAACTCAAAAATTTATTAAATGACCTAGGTAACTAGAATTAGGTAAAGGTTATAAAGATAATATATGATGTGTCATATCTAGACAACTAGGACTTCTACATACAACATTTAGAACATAAGTAAACTTATTTAATTTGAATAAGTCCCCTACAAGGAACTAGTGAAGACACTAGGCACAATATTGTTACTAGGTCTAAGACCTTGTTCAAACTAATAACCCACCTAGGTGCAACTTAGGGAGTATATTATCATAAAATGATGCAATATTATTATGATGGGTCTCATCTACAAGGCGGTGTTAGGTACCCATGTACAATGCAAATATCTTACAAATGGATTAAAAGAGAAAACCCAATGGGACAAAATTCTTCTCCAAAAGAGAGAAAATATACAAATAATGATGTATGAAGGACTCAATAATACCCCCAAAGACTAAATCCATCATGAAATTAGAATAAATGATCCCCACATAAGAAATAAAGAGAGAGACTATATATCTCTCTACAATGTGCAATTCTTATAGATATGGTGAATTCTTGAAGAAAAAACATAGTCTAATGCCTACAAACAACATTTCTCCCCTAAGGAAGAAGATGAACCAAATACAAATTTAGAAATGCTTCTCATTTTAGATAGGAATTGGTAGGAAGACAAATTTTCACTTATGAAGATGTATCTAAAATATTTTCATGTTTCATGAAGTCCTTTGATGATGAGTATGATGCCACAAACCAATCAAAGAGATGCCCAACTACAAGAGAATGTGACAAATAAGGAACTAATAGAAACTAAATTTTAACAAGATCCAAAAACAAATATTAAGTGACATTAATTGTTTCATAATTTTCATTAAACGTGAGAGATAACCTCTTTAACATGTCATGTAAATATAAAATGTGAGACTCCACAAACAAAGGAGCCATGTCTGATAGATAGGATTCACAGTCAAGAAGACAAACATATACCTATTGCAACAAATCATGGGTAGTACTCAATAAATCACCCAGAAATCATGAATGTGTGATCTCAAAAGAAAAACCAGGTGTTTTAAGAGAAGTTTTTATATTATTAAAACACTCAAGTTTTTCATAACATTCGAATTCCTCTTAGGTACCTTCTTCAAATAAAATATTATCAACATCATCAAGAAGAATAAGGAAATTTGAAGTAGGATCATCTAGGAATAGACAATGATGTGTATCTCCAAATATCTCCCAAATCTTGGTCCAAAACTATGGATAAGCACTTGATTCCTAAAATCTAATTGTAGGTTTCTCTAAAGATGCTTGCATTGAAACTACAACCAGTTAATCCTATAATCATTCTTATTACCCAAATTGATTTCTACCACTATGTCTTTGTATTAGGAATGATTCCATAAAGATAATGAAAAATATTAAGGCACCTACAATGTGATACAATTTCTTTTCTTCATGACTCATAGTTGTCCTTAGTTGAAGGGATTGCAAAAGGATGAGTTGCATAACTCCTCATTATAATAACAACTCAAGATACTTCTCTAATTATAAAATCTGAGATCAATACATAAAATATAGTTGAAATGTAGTCATTTAATTAAAACAACACCTCTTGAAATACCTAAATGTCCAAGTAATCCAGCAGGATGCAAATATATAAAGAAGTAAATTAAATATACTTGAGATAGAATCTAAAAAACCTACATGGGTATTTTAAGATCTCCTCAATATCTTTCTAATGTCTTGAGAATCATGAAAATAAAAATTGTAAAAAAAAATTATGAGCTTGGGAGTCAAAATAAATATTTGACTTCAAATAGAAATTACTATGATCAAATGACAGAATCATGAAAAATTGCAGGTACACTATTGGAAATTAGAGAACAAACTTTCCAACAATATTTTATTTTCTGATACTTTGATGGGATAGTTTTTTTTAGTATTATCAGGTCCAAGATTATTGAGAGGGGGGGTCAGTAATCTAACAATATCAACTTATCATTAATCATTCAATCACTTGCATCAATAAACATTCATTGCGTGAAAAACTTAAGCAATAAGAATAGACATCCATAATCATGCAACACAATAACAACAATTTTTTTCCCATGGAAACCCAACTGGGTGAAAACCACATGTGGGGTTGACACCCACTAAAATTTGAACTCCTCTTAAGTACACCCAGTTAAGAGCTTAGCCCTGTTAAAAGCTTACAATAATGCCCACTTAAGAGTAAGACCCTCTTAGGAGCCACCCGGTTAAGGGATTTACCTATAGCCATGTTAGGATATTTACCATGTTAGTGTTGGATGATATCAATTTTGGGTACTGATCATACTATTGATATACATGTTTTGTCACTGATGTCAACATATATGTCTGTGGAGAGGACATACTAGTTACTTGACTAACAGGAGTGTACGAATGTTTCAGAACTATCAAAGACAGGGATATGATGAAGAATGTGTGTTGACCTTATTCCTAAGGTCTCTTAGCTTTATGTTGTATATTGCGGATGTTACAGTTGATTTGGTGAAGATTGGTTTCTAGACTGTAACTGTGATGCTTGATAGAGCAGGTTTCTGTGTTTTGGGTATATCTTTTTGGAAAAGATATTTCAGATGAAGTGAGCTTACTGGTGGACAACTGACATATGTTGGAATAATTAGTTTAGTTTGATTTTTGTTTGATGATTGGTGATGTCATCTATGACATGTACTCTGGAGAAGACCTATTTGGTGGCCACCTTTAGACATGTAGCATGTAAAATGAATTGTGAGTGTGGATTGCGGATATGGAAGTATAAGTGATGAATTATATTTGATGTTCAATTGTTATAGGTACCATGTGTATCTTAGCAAGGGGTTATATAATTATTTGTATATTGGAAAGCCTTAATTGGCCGACCTGATTAATTATTTGTATATCAGGAAAGCTTAATTGGCTGACCTAATGAATTATTGTAAGAGGGTATATATGAGTGATCTTTTCTTTTGAAAAGATGTGATAGAGATTGAAAAAGAAAAGAAGTGAAAGCTGCGAGACTTCTTTGACTATTGGATATAGAGCAGAGTTTATGAGAATAGTACTTCATTATAAATGACCAAGCAAAGATAGTTGCTATCAGATAGTTCATTGGATTGTATATTTTCTATATACACTTGCTCAGATTGTGAATCCTTGAGGGTGGTTTTAACCTTCTTTGGGCAGTATGCCTGGGTAGTGAGCCTACTACTTTCTCTTGACTCCTAACAGTGTCTGTCTCCTACCAGGGACTATGTACAATAATATTGTAACAAGCTTCTAACATGGATAAAATCTTTTAACAAGGATACTATACTCTCAGTACATCATTTGTGGCTGCTAATTCCACTAGGGTTTTACCTTTAACAAGGTTTCCTTGAAAACAAATATTGTGTTATTGTGTTGGCATTTACTGTGTTATCTATTACATTGTATTTTTGGTTTACAAAGATTAAAGTTTAATTAATCTATATCACAACTGATTCACCCCCCCTCTTAGTTGTCTTGTGAGCTATTATTCCTATCAATTGGTATCAGAGCTTGTCGTCCTTAGAGAGAAATTTTAACAGCTTGAGGTGATCTTGAAGATGTTTTACTACATGAAGGATAGTCCGAGGTTTGATCCTAAAAACTTTGACAGTTGGAAGAACAAGATGAGAACACATTTGCTATGTCTAGGAATTGATTATTGGATGATCACGAAGAAGAATGAAAAGATAGTGAATGAGGATGAATTAGAGAAGGCTACTAAAGATGAAAATAAGTTATTTTCATGTAATGTGGTTGCAAGGGAATCTTTGATCAGTGCACTTTTAGAAGGAGAATTCACTGAAGTAAAAGACTTGGATTCTGCGCATGAGATTTGGACAAGATTGGAAGCACTGTATGAAGGAGATAAGTTTATAAAGCAGGCAAAGCTACAAAATTGGAAGAAAATGATGGAATTGTTGAAGATGAGAGAAGATGAGAACATTAGGGCATATGGAAAGAGAATTACTAAAGTGGTTACTAGAATTAGAAACTCTAGAGGTACTTATAGTGAGGAAGAAGTGACTACGAAGATACTCATATCTTTGACACCTGCATATAGAACCAAAGTACAAGCTATAGAGGAGATTATACCTTTGACACCAAACTTCACCAGAGAGATGTTGATTGGAAAGATAACTACATTTGAGGCTACAGAATTGGGAGACACTTTACCTAAAGTTGAGTCAGTATTCAAGGAAACTATGCATAAGAATAAAAAGACCTTATCTAGAAATGCAAGCTCTAGCATTAGTAATCTGAAAGAAGAACTTGGAGAATATGCTGATGAATCAAAACAGGTATAGGAGGAAGAAAGAAAGCTAGATGAAGTAGTAGCATTTATCGCTAGAAGAGAAATGAGAGGTAAGGGTAAATTTGAAGGAAAATTACCTTTGAAATGTTTTTCATGTAACAATATTCGTCATTTTTCATCTAGATGTCCTACACCAGTTCTGAAGTACAAACCTAAGTTTTTCAAGTCTATATTTTCAAAAGACAAGGAATGTTATTATGCTAGTGAGGGTATATCAGATGATGATGATGATGGTGACTATGATGAAATTGGATTTATTACTATTAAGGATGATGAACCTATGCATGAAGAAAAATCCTTAGTATCCCGTGTTGAAAAGAAATATGAATGGGTTATAGACAGTGGCTGTTCACATCATATGACTAGAGATAAAAACAAGCTTGTGAATTTGAAAAGATATGATGGTGGTGTTGTTATATTTGGGGACAACACTCCTAAGATTATTATTGGAGTTGGATCTATTTCTTTGGATGGAAAGACTAACACTGACAATGTATTACTTGTTTATGGACTTAAGCATAATCTGTTGAGTGTTGGACAGTTATTAGAAAAATATTATCAATTAAAATTCATTAATGGGAAATGCTCTATCATAAGTAAAGAAGGATACTTGATTGTAGCTGGTACTAAATCTAGAGGTAATGCATTTGAATTGAACACATCTGAAGCTTCTTGTTTTATTGTGAAGGTTGATGACAGTTGGTTATGGCACAAAATATTTTGTCATCTTAACTTTGACAACATTGTGAAGGAAAGTATGACTAATGTCGTAAGAGATCTACCTAAAATTGTGAATCCATCTAACACTATGTGTAGAGAGTGTGTTATGGGTAAGCATACTAGAAGCACTTTTAAAAGAAAATCTTATTCAGCAAAAGGGAAGTTGGATCTGGTGCATACAGATCTGTGTGGTCCTACAAGAACTAGATCATACTATGGTGAAAGGTACTTTATACTTTTTGTTGATTATTTTTATAAGATGATATGGGTTACATATTTGAGAGGGAAGTCTGAAGCATTTGACAAGTTCAATTTATTCAAAGCAAAAGTTGAGGATGGATTGGCCTGAAGATAAAGTGTTTGAGATCAGACAAAGGTGGTGAATTTACATTAGAGTTATTTAATTCATACTGTGAAGAGCATGGAATATTCAGATAGACATCTGCACCTAGGACACCACAACAGAATGAGATTGTAGAGAGAAGAAACAAAATCATATTAGATGTTGCAAGGACTATGCTACTGGAAGGCAATGTATCACATGTTCATTAGAGAGAAGCTATTGGTACTGCTGTGTACACCTTGAACAGAATTCAGATAAGAGAAGGTATAGGTAAAACTGCTTATGAATTATGGTTTGATCATACACCTACTATGAAATATTTCAGAATATTTGGTAGTAAATGTTATATCATGAGAGACGATGAGATAGGAAAGTTTGATGCTAGAAGTGATGAAGAATTTTTTTCTTGGTTTGCAAATTAATCAAAGTAAGAATGGAATTTTTGTATCTCAGACCAAGTATCTTAAGGAAATGTTGAAAAAGTTTAGAATGGAAAATTGTAAACTTGTTGGGACACCTATGGTGACTGGACACAAACTTAATAATAGTGATGAGACTCAAAGTGTTGTAAAAACTAAGTACAGATCAATGATTGGAGGTCTACAATATCTAACTCACACTAGACCAGATATTACCAATGTAGATGGAATTGTGGCTAGATATGAGGCAAATCCTAAACAGACATTTTTCTGCTGTAAAAATAATTTTAAGATATTTGAAAGGGACAATAGAATATGGATTGTGGTATGAAAAATTAGAAGATTTTACTTTGCAGGCTTATACTAATGTTGATTGGGTAGGTAATGTGGATGATAGAAAGAGTACAAGTGGTGGTTCATTTTTCCTTGGGAAAAGATTGGTTTCTTGGTTGAGAAAGAAGCAGAATTGTATTACTCAATCTACTACTGAGTTAGAGTATGTTGCTATTGCAATAAACTGTACACAAGTTGTTTGCATGAAACAAATGCTAAAGGACATTGGAATAATTTTTGAAGAGCCAGTGGTTATCCATTGTGATAACACTAGCACAGCGAATATGTAAAAGAATCTGGTAATGCATTAAAAACTAAGCACATTTCTTGAGGGAGAAGGTAGTAGAGAAAGAGATAAGACTGGAATACATTAGCACAAAGGAACAAATAGAAGATATATTTATGAAACCTTTTACAAAATATTATTTTGAATATCTCAAAAGCATGCTTGGGGTGATGACCCCTCCCAGTGGTAATTGATTGATGTAGATATGCATCAATCCAGTGGATCTCAGAGCTATATCATTATCTGGACTTGATGTATGGATCTACTCCTCAGGGGGAGTGATCACAAGAGAATACTATGGAGTACATTTGGGTGATCTTGCACCTGGTTGATGGAAATGAAGATTTGAAAAAGATACACCTTACAGATGACTACGAATGATTTATGGCACCCTTTTCCATTGCAGCCAAAGGGGGAAGGAATTTATGTGAAAATCCTTGCTATTTTGGGAGATTTGTGTTGAGTATATTGAGAAGATTGTATTGAGAGAGAGTACTTTTGGGTTGATGCATATGAATTTTCCCATATGTTTCCATCAATGCCAAAGGGGGAGATTGTTGGATGATATCAGTTTTGGGTACTGATCATGTTGTTGATATTCATGTTTTGTCACTGATGTAAACATATGTGTCTGTGGAGAGGACAGACTAGTTACTTGACTAGTAGAAGTGTACAAATATTTCAAAACTATCGAAGACAGGTATATGATGAAGAATGTGTGTTGAAATTTTTCCTAAGGTCGCTTGGATTTATGTTGTATATTTCAGATGTTATAGTTGATTTGGTGAAGACTGGTTTCTGGATTGTAACTGTGATGCTTGACAGAGCAGGTCTCTATGTTTTGGGTATATCTTTCTGGCGAAGATATTTTAGATGAAGCGAGATTAATGGTGGATAGCCAACATATGTTAGAATAATGGGTTTAGTTCAATTATTTTTTTATGAATGGTGACATCAGCTATGACGTGTATTCTGGAGAAGACCTATTTGGTGGCCGACTTCATACATGTAGCATGAAAAATTAATTGTGAGCGTGGATTGTGGATTTGGAAGTATAAGTGATGAATTATATTTAATGTTTACTTGTTATAGGTACCGTGTGTATCTTAGCAAGGGTTTATATAATTATTTGTATATTGGAAAGCCTTAATTAGATGACCTAATTAATTATTTGAATATTATGAAAGCTTAATTGGCTGACCTAATGAACTATTGTAAGAGGGTATATATGAGTGATCTTTTCTTTTGAAAAGATGTGACAGAGATTGAAAAAGAAAAGAAGTGAAAGTTGTGAGGCTTGTTTGACTACTGGATGTAGAGAAGATTTTATGAGAAGAGTACTTCATTGGAACTGACCAAGCAATGACAGTTTCTATCAGATAGCTCACTGGATTGTATATTTTCTGTATACACTTGTTCAGATTGTGAATCCTTGAAGGTGGTTTTAACATTCTTTGGGCAGTATGCCTGGGCAGTGATCCTACTACTTTCTCTTAACTCCTAATAGGCTTTTTCTCCTAATAGGGACTATGTACTGTAATGTTATAACAAGCTCCTAACAGGGCTAAAATATTTTAACAA
This sequence comes from Thuja plicata, assembly GCA_018584345.1. Lineage (NCBI taxonomy): Eukaryota > Viridiplantae > Streptophyta > Pinopsida > Cupressales > Cupressaceae > Thuja > Thuja plicata. The sequence continues at coordinate 1,373,055 of MU224462.1, read as the reverse complement.
GGATACTATACTCTCAGTACATCATTTGTGGGTGCTAATTCCCACTGGGGTTTTACCTTTAACAGGGTTTCCTCGACAAAAAATATTGTGTTATTGTGTTGGCATTTACTGTGTTATCTATTACATTGCAGTTTTGGTTTACAAAGATTAAATTTTAAATAATATATATCACAACCGATTCACCCCCTCTCAGTTTTCTTATGGACTGTTATTCCTAACAATTGGTATCAGAGCTTGTGGTCCTTAGAGAGAAATTTTAATTTCTTAAGGCAATCCTGAAGATGTATTACTATAGGAAGGATAGTCTGAAGTTTAATCCTAAAAGCTTTGACAGTTGGAAGAACAAGATGAGAACACATTTGCTATGTTTGGGAATTGATTACTGGATGATCACGAGAAGAATGAAAAGATAGCGAATGAGGATGAATTAGAGAAGGATACTAAAGATGAAAAGAAGTTATTTTCATGTAATATGGTTTCAAGGGAATCTTTGATTAGTGCAATTTTAGAAGGAGAATTCACTGAAGTAAAAGATTTGGATTCTGCACATGAGTTTTGGACAAGACTGGAATCACTGTACGAAGGAGATCATTTTACAAAGCATGCAAAGCTACAAAACTTGAAGACAAAGATGGAATCGCTGAAGATGAGAGAAGATGAGAATATTAGGGCATATGGATAGAGAATTACTGAAGTGGTTACTAGTATTAGAAACCATGGAGGTACTTACAGTGAGGAAGAAGTGATTGTAAAGATACTCAGATCTTTGACACCTGCACATAGAACCAAAGTACAAGCTATAGAGGAGATTATTTCTTTGACACCAAACTTCACCAGAGAGATGTTGATTGGAAAGCTAACTACATTTGGGGCCGCATAATTGGGAGACACTTTACCAAAAGTTGAGTCGACATTCAAGGCAACCATGCATAAGAATAAAAAGACCTTATCTAGAAATGCAAGCACCAACAGTAGTAATCTGAAAGAATAACTTGGAGAATATGCTAATGAATGGGAACAGATACAAGAGGAAGAAAGAAAGCTAGATGAAGTAGTAGCATTGATTTCTAGAAGATAAAAGAGAGGTAAGGGTAAATTTGAAGGAAAATTACCTTTTAAATCTTTTTTATGTAACAAGATTTGTCATTTTGCATCTAGATATCCTACATGAGTTTCGAAGCACAAACCTAAGTTTTTCAAGTCTAAGTATTCAAAAGATAAGGAATGTTATTATGATAGTGAAGGTATATCTGATGATGATGATGGTGACTATGATTAAATTGGATTTATTGCTATTAAGGATGATGAAGCTATGCATGAAGAAAAAGACTTAGTATCCCGTGTTGAAAAGAAATCTGAATGGGTTATAGACAGTGGTTGTTCACATCATATGAATGGAGATAAAAATAAGTTTGTGAATTTGAAAAGATATGATGGTGGTGTTGTTAGATTTGGGGATAACACTCCTAAGCTTATTATTGGAGTTGGATCTATTTCTTTGGATGGAAAGACTAACACTGACAATGTATTACTTGTTGATGGACTTAAGCATAATCTATTGAATGTTGGAAAGTAAGTAGACAAAGGTTATCAATTAAAATTTGTTGATGGGAAATGCTCTATCAGAAGTAAAGCAGGAGACTTGATCACATATGGTGCTAAATCTAGAGGTAGTGTATTTGAATTGAACACATCTGAAGCTTCTTATTTTATTGTGAAGGTTGATGACAGTTGGTTATGGCACAAAATATTTTTTCATGTTAACTTTGACAAAATTGTGAAGGCAAGTATGATTAATGTTGTAAGAGATCTACCTAAAATTGTGAAGCCATATAACACTATGTGTAGAGAGTGTGTTATGGGGAAGCAGACTAGAAGCACTTTTAAAAGCAAAGCTTATTCAACAAAAGGGAAGTTGGATCTAGTGCATAAAGATCTGTGTGGTCCTACAAGAACTGAATCATACTATGGTGAAAGGTACTTTATACTTTTTGTTGATGATTTTTCTAAGATGATATGGGTTACATATTTGAGAGAGGATTCTGGAGCATTTGACAAGTTCAAGTTATTTAAAGAAAAATTTGAGAATAAATCTGGCCTGAAGATAAAGTGTTTGAGATCAGATAGAGGTGGTGAGTTTACATAAGAGTTATTTAAGTCATAATGTGAAGAGCTAGGAATATTCAGACAGCCATTTGCACCTAGGACACCATAATAGAATGGGATTGCAGAGTGAAGAAACAAAACCATATTAGATGCTACAAGGACTATGCTAATGGAAGGAAATGTATCACATGTTCATTGGAGAGAAGCTATTGGTACTTCTTTGTACACCTTGAACATAATTCAGATTAGAGAAGGTATAGGTAAAGCTCCTTATGAATTATGGTTTGATCATAAACCTACTGTGAAATATTTTAGAATATTTGGTAGTCTATGTTATATCAAGAGAGACGATGAGATAGGAAAGTTTGATGCTAAAAGTGATGAATAATTTTTTTCTTGGTTTGTAAATTAATCAGAGTAAGAATGGCATTTTTATATCTCAAACCAAGTATCTTAAGGAAATGTTGAAAATGTTTTTAAATGGAAGATTGTAAACCTGTTGGGACACCTATGGTGATTGGACACAAACTAATTAATAGTGATGAGACTCAAAGTGTTGTAGAGACTAAGTACAGATTGATGATTGTAGGTCTACAATATCTAACTCACACGATATCAAATATTACCAATGCAGTTGGAATTATGGCTAGATATCAGGTAGATCCTAAAGAGACACATTTTGCTGATGTAAAAATAATTTTTAGATATTTGAAAGGGACAATAGAATATGGATTGTGGTATGAAAATTTAGAAGATTTTACTTTGCAAGCTTATACTGATGCTCATTGGGTAGGTAATGTGGATGAAAGAAAGTGTACAAGTGGTTATGCATTTTCCTTGGAAAAAGATTGGTTTTTTGGTTGAGCAAGAAGCAGAACTATATTGCTAAATCTATTGCTAAGTCAGAGTATGTTGCTACTGCAATAAACTGTACACAAGTTGTTTGGATGAAACAAATGCTAAAGGACATTGGAATATTTTTTGAAGAGCCAGTGGTTATCCATTGTGATAACATTAGCATAGTGAATTTGTTGAATAATCCTGTAATGCGTTAAAAAAATAAGCACATTTCTATTAAGTATCATTTCTTGAGGGAGAAGGTAGTAGAGAAAGAGATAAGACTAGAATACATTAGCACAAAGGAACAAATAGAAGATATATTTACAAAACCTTTGCCAAAATATTCTTTTGAATATATCATAAGCATGCTTGGGGTGATGACACCTCCCAGTGGTAATTAATTGATGCAGATATGCATCAGTCTAGTGGATCTCAGAGCTATATCATTCTCTGGACTTGATGTATGGATCTACTCCTTAGGGGGAGTGATCGCAGAAGAATACTATGGAGTACATTTAGGTGATCTTGCACCTGGTTGATGGACATGAAGATTTGAAAAAGATACACCTTAAAAATTACTACAGATGAGTTTTGGAACCCTTTTCCATTTCTTCCAAAGGGGGAAGGAATCTATGTGAAAATCCCTTCTTTTTTGGGAGATTTGTGTTGAGGATATTAAGAAGATTGTATTGAGAGAGAGTACTTTATGGTTGATACATATGTATTTTCCCATATGTTTCCATCATTTCCAAAGGGGGATATTGTTGGATGATATCAGTTTTGGGTACTGATCATGTTTTTGATATTCATGTTTTTTCGTTGGTGTCAACATATGTGTCTATGGAGAGGACAAATTGGTTACTTGACTAACATAAGTGTACAGATAGTGTACAGGTGTTTTAGAACTATCAAAGATAGGGATATGATGAACAATGTGTGTTGACCTTATTCCTAAGGTCACTTGGATTTATGTTGTATATTGCGGATGTTACAGTTTATTTGGCGAAGAATGGTTTCAGGACTGTAACTGTGATGCTTGACAGAGCAAGTCTCTATGTTTTAGGTATATCTTTCTAGAGAAGATATTTCAGATGAAGCGAGCTTACTAGTGGAAAAATGACATATGTTGTAATAATGGGTTTAGTTTGATTGTTGTTTGATGACTGGTGACGTCAGCTGTGACATGTTTTTTGGAGAAGACCTATTTGGTCCCTGACTTTAGACATATAGCGTGTAAAATGAATTGTGAGCGTGGATTGTGGACCTAAAAGTATAAGTGATGGATTATATTTTATGTTTAATTTTTATAGGTACCATGTGTATCTTAGCAAGGGGTTATATAATTATTTGTATATTGGAAAGCCTTAATTGGCTGACCTGATTAATTATTTGAATATTAGGAAAGCTTAATTGGCTGACTTAACAAATTATTGTAAGAGGGTATATATGAGTGATCTTTTCTTTTGAAAAGATGTGACAGAGATTGAAAAATAAAAGAAGTGAAAGTTGCGAGGCTTGTTTGACTGTTGGATGTAGAGAAGAGTTTATGAGAAGAGTACTTCATTGGAAATGAACAAGCAAAGATGGTTGCTATCAGACAGTCCACTAGATTGTATATTTTCTATATACACTTGTTAGGATTGTGAATCCTTGAGGGTGGTTTTAACCTTCTTTGGGGAGTATGCCTGGGCAATGAGCCTACTACTTTCTCTTGACTTCTAACAGGGTCTGTCTCCTAATGGGGACTATGTACTGTAATGTTGTAACAAGATCCTAACAAGGCTAAAATCGTTTAACAAGGATACTATACTCTCACTACATCATTTTTGGGTGCTAATTCCAATCGGGGTTTTACCTTTAATAGGGTTTCCTTGACAACAAATATTGTGTTATTGTGTTGGCATTTACTGTGTTATCTATTACATTGTAGTTTTGGTTTACAAAGATTAAAGTTTAAATAATCTATATCACAACTGATTCACCTCCCCTCTTAGTTTTCTTGTGGGCTGTTATTCTGAATAGTTAGGAGTAACCTAATTAAAGTATTTCAAACCCTAATTAAAGAGTCACCTAATTAAAGGATTTACAATTTAGACGCTACTCGATTAAGGGATTTAGCTTAATGAAACTGTTAGGAATAAACAAGCAAATGATCTGAGAAAGTAGCACTTCATTTTCTAATATAGATCTAGTTCAAGCTCAATCTCTACTACACATACAGACAATCTTCTCTCTCCTATCTTCTCTCTCGATTGCACATCTGCATCCATGATCTACACTTGTCTTTCTTGGTATTTTACATATTTATACAATAAAAGTAAATTAGGGAAAATAACCGCCTTACAAATTTTTTTACTAAAATGTTTACCGCTCAATGATTTTTCCCTAAAATGTTTTACAAACCTAGAACACTTTCTAACAAACTCTGGTCTACCTTCTAATTCATCGAACATCGATTTGACAAAGAAAATTCAAACCAAAATACATTCTTCAATGTTCTTGCACAACCTCTAATAAATCTGATTTGAACAATAATAAACATGCCACCTCAACAATCCTCATTGATCAAAAACAACACCATGATCTGTCGAACACATAAACACTTACAACAAGACGGTGCAGCATCATGGCTTAAGGATCTAACTGGCTGTTATAAAGAATACCTTTAACTCTTTATTGAATAACCTTTTTTCACTTGAAACTTTGCCTTCCGATCATCAAAACATGATGCGGTCATAACCAAAACCTTGTGACATATCCAAGATACACATATTATGACCACAACATCAGAATCGAAACACTGTTGACAAAATCATCAAAACATTTTTCCTGTGCAACATCTTGTTCTTCATGTTAACCTGCCAACCTGCAAAAAATCATATTAACTCACTCGATAGATAAGATAAATATTTGCGCTCATAGATATAGCATCTAGAGACATCACTTAGTCATTCTGTATGATCACACACTCCAATTCTCTCTACAACTCAGAATTCAATCTCTTGAACATATATCGATATAACAACATCACCAAACACTAAGTTGACAATAATGACAACATCAACATCATAACTGAGCATCTTACCAAACACATAATATATCAATAGACTCAACATCAGTTATGCTAACAATTCCCCCTTTGACATTTATGGAAACACCAACAATACCAAGTAATCATCAAGTTGATCTAGATACCAAAAAAAAATGCTCCCCCTTAGCTGATAGATCTTTTATGTTCTCCAATCTCAATCTCAAGTTTTCTCTTAGTCATTTCCCCTTCACCACTTCACCTCTTGTTTGTCTCTTGTTCATCTCCCCCTTTGAAAACAATGTCAAAGACACAATAATCCCAATACATTATTTTCTTCAACTGTCTTATTCTCTGTCTGACTGCTCCCCCTATGGACTAGTCCCTTAATCATCAATCCACAGTGAAAGATATAACAATGAATTCACTGGATTGACACACCTACAACATCTTAGTTTTTTTTAGGTAGGAGCTTAACCCCTAGCTTACCTCTAAGGTACTCAAAATTATCCTTAGGTAATGGCTTGGTGAATATATGTGCTCTATGCTCCTTTATTGGTACATATTCCAACTTTACCTTTTTCTCCTACACTTTCTCTCTTAGAAAATGATACTTAATTGCAATGTGCTTAGTCTTGGAATGCATTAGAGCATTATTGGAAATATTTATAGCACTTGTGTTATCACAAAATATAGTTATTGGTTTAGTCACCATTTCCTTGATGCCTTCAAGAATTTGCTTCATCCATGCAATATGTGTACAATTTATAGCTACTACAACATACTCAGCCTCTTCTTTAGATTGTGAGATACAATTATGCTTCTTTCTTGTCCATGACCTGAGCCTTTCTCTTAGAAATAATTCACCACCACTTGTACTTTTTCTATCATCAACATTTCCAGCCCTGTCAGCATTAGTAAATACACTCAAAGAAAAATTAACATCATGAGCATACCACATACCATAATCAATATTCCCTTTTAGATATCTAAATATCCTCTTGGCTAAAACCATATGAGATTCCTTAGGACTTGATTGAAATATAACAACTACACCAACTACTTGAGAAATATATGGTCTTCTATGAACAACATACTACAACTTATAGATCGTAGATTTGTACAAAGTAGCATCAACTTCACCAGATTCATCATATTTGGATGATTTACAACCTATTACCATTGGGGTTCTGAATGGTTTAGATTCATCCATACCGAAATTCTTAAGCACTTCTTTCACATATTTGGATTGACTAATATATATGTCATTCTTAAGTTGTGAAACTTGCAATCCAGCAAAGAATTTGACCTCCCCAATCAATGACATCTAAAATTCCTTCTTTATCTCCTTAGAAAAAGCTAGACTCATCTCATCATTACCTCCAAAGATTATGTCATTACCAAAAACTTTAGCTAACAACAATTTACCTCCTTCAATTTTAAGATATACATTACTATCATTTCTTGTTCTATCAAAGCCAATTTGAATAAGATAGGAATTTATCCTTTCATACCATGATATTGGATCTCGTTTTAGTCTATACAGTACCTTTTGTAGCTTGCATACCATGTCCTTCTCCTTTGTCAATGTAAAACCATCAAGTTGTTCTATGTAGACTTCTTCTTCAAGAATTCCATTTAAGAAGGCTGACTTAACATCTATTGAAATACTTTGAACTTCTTGTAAGAAGCATAAGAAACTATAATTCTTACCCCTTATAGTATTTCTAATGGATCAAAATCCTCTCTAATCCTTCTTGTGCATGGCCCTTACACACAAGCCTTGCCTTGTTTCTGATTACTTATCCATCTTCATTCATCTTATTCCTGAAAACCCATTTTCCCTTGATCATATTCTTATCTTCAGGTCTAGGGACAAGTGCCCATGTATCATTATTCTCTATTTGATCAAATTCTTCTTCCATAGATTTTACCCAATCCTCATCCTTGATGGCTTCCTTCACTATTTTAGACTCAAACTTGGAAATTAAACAAGTACTCTCTCTAAATTTTCTTCTTGTTTGAACACCTGCATTCTTATCACCTAAAATCATATCAACTGAATGATTCATCTTTACATACCTAGGTATCATCGGTTCAGGTCTAGGAGCTTATTCTTTTTTCAGTTGAATCACTTCTCTTTCATTACTTTGATCTTCTGGTACTTGCACTTCTGGTTCAATGTACACAATCTCTCGGTCATCTTCTATTACATGTTTTATTGAATCACCAAATTTTTTAGGGTATTCATCTACCTTTACATTTTCACTTTCAATCATCTTGTTAGTTATTCTATTTAAACACTTATATGCTTTACTCTTAGTAGAATAACCCAAAAAGATACCTCCATCACTCTTAGGATAAAAATTTCTAGTTCCATCATCTCTCTTAATGTAGCATCTACTACCAAAGACTTTGAAATACTTAACACTAGGTGAGTGACCATATCATAGCTCATAGGGTATCTTATATGTTTCTTTCTTTACTTGCACTTTGTTCAACATATAAACAACAATACTGATTGCTTCTCTCCAGTACATCTTTGGTACATCTCCTTTAATCAATATAGTCCTTGCACCATCCACTAGGGTTCTATTCCTTTTGTCTACAACATAATTCTATTATGGACTCCTTGGAGCAGACATTTGTTTCCTGATTCTATTGTCTTTATAGTACTTAACAAACTCTATAGAATTAAACTCACCACCTCTATCAGATCTCAAACATTTCAAACTCTTACCAATCCCTTTAGGCAATCTCTTAGCTATTAGAGCTTCAAATGCTCCTTGTTTCCTTTCTTTTTCCAAGATAGCATCAAGTTCCCAGGCATAACTTGACATATGATCAGTATTAAGACTTGTTTCCTTACCTTTTCTTATTAGTACATTAGACACTGATTCTTTGAAATCAGCTTCAACTCTTAGAATACTTTTATCATATTTATTAAACTCAAATGTAGTAATCTTACCGATTAGTCCATCTATAGTAGCATTATCAAATGTTCTTAGCTCATTTATAGAAGACACTCTAATGGAATAAGTAGGCAATAAGGTTCTTAACATTTTACTTACCACAACATATTCTTCAATAGTTCCACTAGCACCTTTAATAGCACTAACCACTTCTTTTATTCTTTGCCCATATTTTGCAATATTCTCTTGTTGTACCATTTTCATGTCATCATATTTTCCTCTAAGACTGTCTTCCTTAGCTTTATTCACATGAATATCTCCACCATAGATAAGTTTCAACTTTTCCTAGACATCATAATCAGTCTCTAGTTAATGAACATCAACATATTCAACATCAAATAAAGTACTTACAATGGCTTCATGTGCTTGAGTATCCTCCTGTTGTTCTTTTATTTCATCTACAATGAGAGTTCCAGTGGGGGTGACATACCTATTTGTGACATGTTTCCAATATTGTGGTCCCATACCCTTTAGGTATAACTTCATTCTATCACACCATACCAGGTATTTTTCCTTGGAAAACTTGGGAGGTTCATTCCTCATAATTTGATAATTTCCTCAAGTTGTTAGGCTTACCACAAAGAGGACCAAAGATCTGATACCAATTGTCAGTATCATCAGCTCCAAGATTATTGAGAGGGGGGAGAGGGGGTGAATTAGTAGTCTAAAAATTTCAACTTATCATTAACCATTCAGTCACTTGCATCAATAAACATCCATTTCATGAAAAGATTAAGCAATAAGAATAGACATCTACAATCATGCAAAACAATAACATCAATTTTTTTCCCATGGAAACCCAACTGGGTGAAAACCATGTGTGGGGGTGGAACCCACTAAAATATGCACTCTTATGAAGTATGCCCTATTAAAATCTTACAATAATGTCTAATTAAGAGTAAGACCTTATTAGGAGTCACCCCATTAAGGTATTTACCTATAACCATGTTAGGAGCCTTTCCCTGTTAGGAGTAACCTAATTAAAGGATTTAAAACCCTAATTAAAGAGTCACCTAATTAAAGGATTTAAAACCCTAATTAAAGAGTCACCTAATTAAAGGATTGACTATTCAAACCTTTTAAGATCTACCTGATTAAGGGATTTAGCTTGATGAATTTGTTAGGAATTAACAAGTAAATGATCTAAGAAATTATCACTTCCTTTGATAATACAGATCTAGTTCAAGCTCAATCTCTGTTGCACATACTAACAATCCTCTCTCTTCTATCTTCTCTCTCGATCGCACCTCTACATCCACAATCTACACTTGCCTTTGTCATAATTTTACATATTTATACAATACAAGTACATTAGGGAAAATAACCACCTTAGAAAACATTTTACAATATTTCCCACTCAATGAGCTAGCCCTAAAACATGTTACAAACCTAGAACACTTTCTAACAAACTCAAGTTGGCCTTCTAATTCATCGCACATCAATTTGACAAAGAGAAGTAAAACCAAAATGCATTCTTCAATGTTCTTGCACAAACTCTAATAAATATGATCTCAATGATCACACATATGCCAAATCAACAATCCTCATTTATCAACAACAACACCATGATCCCTCGAACACAAACACTTATAGCAACACGGTGCAACATCATCGGTCAAGGATCTAACTGACTGTTCTAAAGAAAACCTTTAAATCTTTGTTGAAAAACCATTTGTCACTTGAAACTTTGCCTTCCGATCATCAAAACATGATGTGGTCATAACCACAACCTCATGACATGTCCAAGATGCACATATTATGACCACAACGTCATAATCAAACTAGTGTTGACAAAATCATCAAAACATTCTTCCCGTGCAATATCTTGTTCTTCATGTTAACCTGTCAACTTGCAACCAATAATGACTCACTCCACACATAAGATAAATCTTTGTGGTCATAGATATAGCATCTAGAAACATCACTTAGTCATCTTGTATGATCGCACACTCCAATTCTCTCTACAACTCAAAATTCAATCTCTTGAACATACATCAGTATAACAAGATCACCAAACACTAATTTGACATCAATGACAACATCAACATCATAACTGAGCATCTTACCAAACACATAAAATCTCAATAGACTCAACATTAGTTATTCTAACAAGTTTTATAGACTTTTTATATGATTTTCATGAATCTATTTTAAAAAAAAATAACTACTTAGCCATGTATACAATGTTGGGAGCTTGAAGTTTTATATTCTTTAAGACCTATAAATTTCATTCTCATACTTATATACACATACACATACACATACACATACACATACACATACATGTGTGTGTAACATAAGAAATATGGTTCACTAACTCAAATGGGCAAACTAGTGAGTTGTGACCTATTTCCTATATTTCTTTAGAAGGAAGATGACTCACTAGGTTCAAGAATACTTAAGAGATGAGTGGGTGCAATAATTGTTCACTAAAATTGACGTTGATTGTGCAAATATGATTGATAAATGTAAGATCCATACTTTGAAAGGAAGAAAATATGGTTTTCTATATGTACAAGATAGCTAAGAACCAACGAACCAATTCTGAGACTAGATTTGGTAACCAGAGACTATAACTCACCTCCAAGCCAAATTTGAAGTAAAATCAAATGGATTATGTGGAATTTATTTTCCTAGTCTTGGGACTAGGTCGACTGGGTCTACCTATTTTCTACACTTTTCAATAATTTTAGTTGTAGACTGTGGCCAAGCTATTGAACTATCCTAATTTGGTCCTAAAAAATTTTCCACCTATTCTTGCACATACAAAAGAGAGGAAATGTTGTGTAGAGATGGATTTTCCTCAGTAAAACCTCAGTTGAGGAATCAATCTTTAAATTGAAATAGAATATGCTTGAAATGAAAGTGTGTTGATGTAAAGTACAAGCTAGATCTAATACATGAATTACCTTGACGGTGAAATGCTTCTTTGAATATGATCACAAGTGTTATTGCAATATCTTTGACCCCTCACAAAAAACTTAGAAGGAAATAATGAAAGACGTTCCTTGCACAATGAATTTTTTAGTTTTCCACAATGCTTAATGAAGAGAGGGAGAAGAATTAATTGAATATTTGAATGCTTGTAAATGGATGTTTATGCTATGATCTTCTTCCTTAATGGTGGTTTTCTCTATGGCCTTCAATGAGAGAGATAATCATTATCCATACAAAATATTTCCTTGGAAATAACTTGGAATTCTTGAGATATGCCTTAAAATGCTTGAAATGAAAAATTGTAGGTGAAAGATTGAATTATTGTGATGTACACTCCAAATGAGGAAAGAAAGTTTTCTTATGTACCTCTCAAAAACATTTCATATCTCATAACACAAAGAGGGTCGATGGGAATTTGGATTTCCCACTCAACCATTAAGACTAGCTCTCGGTTTAAATTTTAGAGAAAACCTCAAGGAATATGCTGACTGGGTTGGTTTAGTCCCAAGAATAGGCCAACCAGGTCATCCTAGTCCCAAGAATAGGCCGACTAGGTCATCCTAGTCCCAAGAATAGACAAACCAAAATGGCCTAGTCAAATCAAAAGGCTTATAAATTCAAACCATGAGTCTTGATTGTCGAGGGGATGCCCCAATGAAAAGTAGAATCAAGTTTGGAGTATCAAAAATTAATGCGGGACCCCATACATACTAAAGTAGGGCTAGGCTAATTGAAAATTACATAGTGATACAATTTTAGGATGGTACATTTATCCCTCACTTTAGTGGGAGTATGAGTCCCCCTCATGCTCGTGGTAAATTATACTGAAGATAGAGGAAGAGATATAATTATGGGCAAAACTACAAGAAGATAAGACATCACTAAGTTTAAGGACACAAACCCCCAAACCAAGGATCTTAACTAATAAAACCACATGCAAGGGCACACAAAGAAAAGACAAAATATCAAATCTTACCAATATTCCTAGTCAAATATTTTAAGATACCTCAATTTATAAAATGTCTCAACCACTAGTATCACACTTAAAAAGCAATTGCAAAAGCACAAGTGGTCACATGCGAAGAGCGAGAGATTGCATCAAAGAAAAGACAAGACTCTGCAATCCAATCAAGTAGAAAAGTGTGTATTCTATGATATCATCAAGGAGAGATAGATAATACCATGAATGGTACATTCTATAAGATTGTGTTATGCTAGGTGATTCATGCAAAGAGAGGAGGAAGAGTTGAAAGTAAGTTGTATTATGCTAGTCAACCCATCCTAAAAGAGATCTTGGTAAAAAGAGAGTTGAGGGGCTATAAATTTGTGTGCTGCTATTCAACTCATATTGAAAAATATATATGTTGATACAAAGACAGTTGATGGAATGTCAAGTTGTCTTATGCTATTTAACTCATCTTTAAAAAAATTCTCAAATGAGAGGTTAAATGGACTAGAAAATTGTGTCATGTTAGTTCAACTAATCCCAAGGATAACCAAGGATAGAATTGTATCCCAAAAAATATGAAAAAATAAGATAGTATAGAAGGAAATAATTGTATCCAAGGAAATCCACTAAAAATTTACAAAGGAGAGTCATCTATCCCTAGAAAATTGTGCTATGCTAGTGTACTCTACCTGAAATGCTTGAAGAAATCAGAATATTTGCAATAAGGAGGTCATATATGCCCCCCTTAAGACGAAAAATATAGGAATATATTGACATCTTAAGGAAAATAAGAACAAGATAAAATCCTTTAGCATTAAGGAGATATCCTTTAAGCAATACTCAATCCAAGCCAAAGAGGTCACAACTCTTATGAGGCAAGGAAGAGATATTTGTAAAGATAAATCGTGCAACAAGTGTAAAGGGGTCCTTTTGAGGGATGTAGGAAAGGAGGAATATTTTTTTTTTCAATGACATCCACCTCCAAAAGGAGATACCTTGAACAATAATAGCATAATTGAACAAAATAATGGAAGGAGAAAAGGAATTCATACCTTCCCCATTGATAGGTAAAGAAATTCTTGATGAAGGATAACACACTTTTATCCCCCAAGTAAGGTATTTTTTTACTATGGGAATGCAATTACAAAAAAGAGGAAGAGGTTGTGATCAAAGATACACACCTCTATCATAAGATATAATCCCTAATAAAAATAATTAATTCCATGTAATAAAGGATTCCACATAATAAACACATTCCACTTAACCAAGGAAAAATGGACCCTTAGGAAGGATAGGATATTTGAAACAATACCCTTTCCCCCCAAGTGCGGAGACAAAGATAAGGATGAGGAGGAATATTATGTTGCTCACAAAGTATGATTACAACTAAATTTCCCACCATGAATGATAATGAGTCCCCAAGGGAGAGGCTAACAGTGCAACATAGTGCAAAGAAACATAATAGGAACTTAAATGTTACTTAAAATAATCATGATTAAAATACAACTCATTATTGCATGTTATATGGATGATATCACAATCAATAAGTTTTTGAATTTTATAGTGCAAAGATTGAAATTAATTTGTAGAATGGTCATGGTATCGATGATACATACAAAAAGGAAGATTTGAAAGATCTTTTCTATATTTATTCTTTTATTTTGGTCTTGTAATCAACTTGGCATGAAGAAGGTTGAATGATATATTATCTTGATCAAAGTAAGGCATATGAGGGGATGATGACAAAGGAGAAGGTTGTAAACCTATCCATTCCATAGGAAATTTTGGTGTAGGCTTCTCATGAGTCTCAACACTTTTTCGAACATATACCAAAACATTCTCAAGCCTATGAATTGAAATGTTAGAAGAAGGTTGAATAAGTGACACAATGTTAAATTTAGGAACATTATATTCTACTGTAAAATATGTAAAATTTGTTGACCCCAATAATTTCTTAGGAATTTATCTTATGGGTTAGGAGATGATTTATCAACTTGTATTTGGTGAAGGAATATAATAATGTTCCATGTGCAATCAACTTTGTAACTCATCGTTGGCTTCAATGGTATACATTTAGTTCTTAAAGATGAATTTTTTATTTATGAAGACTTGAAGGGACAACTTGCATAGCATGCAACCAAGGTCTTCGTAGAAGAATATTATAAGATGTAAGGGTATCAAGAATGACATGGATAAGTTTAGGTAAAGTAATTGGACCTATTGTAATAGGTAGGGTGGTTCTACCTAACGACTCTTTAGAAACATTATCAAAGAAAAAAATAGGAAATGAACCAGGTTTAATAAAAGAAGTATCTGCATTAATATTATGATTGATAAACCAATACTACACATATTAAGAGTTGAGCCATTATCAACTAGAGTATTTCTTATTTTATGATGATTGATAAGGACAACAATCATTAGAGGGTCACATTGGTTTTGAACTTCTAAAGAAGGTAATTCATGTTGGTTGAACTCAAATTTTGCCTTTGGTTGATTAACAAAATTTTGTAAAATTTCTTGGATTTTAGCTAAAGTATCATAAATTTTTAGAATAAGATCATAATCCATACCCACATGTTGAAAATAATGATAAGGAAAATAATTATTGTTATCTGTGTAATCTATTGTGTTATGTTGTTGATTGAGTTATTAGGAAAAAGTGTAAGAATTTTTGGTTCTTCTTTTAACACGAATGACATTAACTTGATTTTTTTTTCTTTTTTGTTCAAGTTTTTATCCCTATAAGGGAGAAAATAAAGGAAATTGGTAATGATATTATCCTCTTCTTCCAAGGTATCCTTATGATTAGTGTAGTCTTTAGAAGGGGTATTAGCATTTCCATAAATGCTTCATCTTTATAAGGGATGTCTTTTAATGAAGGTAAGGAGACATCATGAAATGTGTTTATGATATCATCCTCTTTCTCTAAAATATCCTCATAGGGGACATACATTTTAGGAGGAGCAACATAATTCTCGAAGGTCTCATCCTTAAGAGGGATATTCTCTAAAGAAGTATTAATAATCTCTTCTTGCACGTCAAAATGTTCTCATGGGTGGGACTAATTTTGGGAGAGGTTATACTATGGCTATAGATGAAATGAAGAACTAAGTTATCATCATATGCATGAAAGGTAACATCTCAAAATATTTGAAAAAAAATTGAAATTGAACTAGTAAATAAAGACAATTCCATTCATATAATGCAAATATGAAATCAATGCAACTACATACAAATGAAATGTTACAACAAGGCATGAAATGAAATAGTTTTATACTTTTTGTTTTTTTGACACTTGCAACAATGAAAAAATTATCTTTTTTTCTTAAGAAATTAATGATAAAGACATGCAAAAATCAGATCTAAGACTAAAAAAGAAGTATGTAAATATTTACTAGTGAAATGCAAAAAAATAATATGAATACACCAAATTAGAATGGAAATGTGATGCATTGGGTTCACCAAAATGTAACATAATAAATATGGCTCACTAGCTCAAATGGGAAAACTAGTGAACTAGGACCTATTTCCTATATTGTATGGGAAGGAAAATGACTCACTAGGATCAAGAAGGGTTAAATTCTAAGTGGGTGAAATGATCTTTTACTATAATTAAGGTTGATTGTGTACAGGTGATTGATAAATGCAAGATCCAAGCTTAGAAAGGAAGAAAACATGGTATTCATAGAGTATAACTCACCTCTAGACCAAATTTAAAGCAATATCAGAGGGACTATGGTGACTTGGGAAGCCTAGTCTTGATACTAGGTCGACCGAGTTGGCCTATTCCTTGCACTTTTTGACGATTTCAATTGCATACTGTAGCCAAGCTCTTATACTGTCTAAATTTGATCTTGAAATTAGTGCCACTTCTTCCTACACATAGAAAAGAGAGGAATTTTTGTATAGAGAGGAGTTTTCCTCAGTAAAACCCCAGTTGAGGAATAAACCTTGAAATTGAAATAGAATATGCTTTAAAGGAGAGCTTTTTGATGTAAAGTAGAAGCTAGATCCCAAACATAAATTACCTAAATGGTGCATTTTTTTTTAACGTGATCACAATTGTTAATGCAATAGCTTTGAATCCACACTAAAAACCTAGAAGAAATTCATGAAAGACATGCATTGCATGATGAATGTTGTAGTTTTCCACAATGCTTGATGAAGAGAGGGAGAAGAATGACTTGAAGAATTGAATGTGTGAATGCTTATAAATGGATTTTATGCTATGACCTTCTTCCTTGATGGTGGTCTCCTCTACTTGGACTTCAATGAGAGAGAATCTTTCTTCATGGAGAAGATTGCCTTGGAAATGTGTTAGAATGATTGAGATCTTCCTTATAATTCTTGAAATTGAAAATTGTAGGAGACAACTTAAATTATCGTGATGTACTGTCCAAATGAGAAGAGGTAGGTTTCTTATATACCCATCACAAACATTTCAAAGCTCAAAACTTGAAGAGAGTTGATAGAAATTTGGATTTCCTGCTCAAATGTTAAGACTAGCCCTGGTTTAAATTTTGGAGCAAACTTCAAGGAATAGGTTGACTGAGTCAGTCTAGTCCTAGGAATAGGTTGATCAAGTTGGCCTAGTCACATCAAAAGGCTTGGAGATTTAACCATGCATCTTAATTATGGAGTGGATGTTATAATGAAAAGAGGAGTTGGGCTTGGAGTACCAAATATTAATTTAGGATCTGGTACATGCTAAAATGGGGCTAGGATAAATAAAAATTATATAGGGCTAGGATAAATAAAAATTATATATGGCTAGGATAAATAAAAATTATATAGTATTGCAGTATTGATATTGATCCCAAGAAAAAAAACTCTAGGTACAGCTAACCTGTGAATGACAAAATGCAATTTTAGGATTGTTCAATACATACATACATACATTCATGCATACATACATATATATGTATGTATGTATGTATGCATGCATGCATGTATGTACGTGTTTATATGTATGTATACATACATGCATACATACATACATATATGTATGTATGTATATATGTATGTATGCATGTATGTATACATACATATAAACACATACATACATGCATGAATACATACACACACACACATACATACATACATACATGTGTGTGTGTGTGTAGTTGTATGGATATATGTGATTAGATGTTGTGGATATGGTTACATGCATACTGATTGGTTTTGCAGCATTCAGACATGATGAATTATTGTAGTTCCTAAAGCATAAGACCAGTGAATGTCCTACACCTACATAGAGTGTAGAGTTTAATTAGACTTACAAGATGATGTGTCCCTTATATTTTTTTTAATAATGGAGGTGTCACAGACTTGTTCCAGTTAAAGTTTGTTGTTGATAACAACTTGATTTATTATTCTTGTTGGTGTGAATGAATTTAGTAGTTATGTTTCAATTGATCGAGATTATACAATTTCATTAGGATTGTTTCTTTTGGGAACATTATCTTTATGATTCTTAAATCTCTTTTACATCTAGGGAGTTAGCTGCATGTGCGGTTGAATGTTTCAGACTTTTGTGAGCTCTATATATTAAAGCTCCATATGTTGTAACCGATGATACCATTTTAGAAATATATTGATGTTGTTAAATATATCCAATTGTGTGATATATTATATTGCATTCATGAATATATTGAGTATCATTTTAGTTCTTATGTTCTATTGATTTATTCAGGGTGTACCCAGGGGGCCCACTTGAGGTACGCTTTGTGTTTATTTTATGTTAAGTAAGAATTAGTTAATTTATTTAATAGTCGTTACTGAATTTGTTGAATAAAATTGTTAAATCATATTATATTTTTGTAGTATTGAACAATACCAATGAATTGATAATGTAATGAATTCAATCGATTTTTAGTATAATCATTGTAAGTTATTCTAAATGTTATTTATCATTACATGAAAATAGGATTCGTTTAATCATTTCCATAGAAATAGATGATGGTAAATATAGGTTAAAATTCTATTGTAAGAATGAATAGTTTTTTTACTGTAAATTCCTTTCTAGTAGATAGGTATAAATATGAGAAATATCATGGTGCATATACCATGCCAATCCATTTCAAGTTCACAACCTCAGGTTTACAGTTAAATGTGTCACATATCTAGTAGGTGTTGCTCAAGTATATAGGTTACTCTTGAGTTTTTAGGATAAATAGATATTAATTAAAATTGGATATAGGAACCTTGCATTTTTTTGTACTTGTTGAGGGTGGTGCTAAATCATGAACTTACTTGGGTTTCTTAATAGTTTTCAATGTTTTCTTAGTAACAGTTATTTTTTTTCAAGAAGATAGAAATTAGAAAGACACTACAAAATTTCTAGTAGGGGTTTATTGAGTACGTAGGTTACTCTTGAGTTGTTAGACTGAATAGATCTTAATTAAAATTGGATATAGGAACCCTACATCTTTTGTGTCCTTGTTGAGGATGGTGCTAAATCATGACCTTACTTGGGTTTCTTAATAATTCTCAAAGTTTTCTTAGTATCATAGTTGTTGTTTTTCAATAACATAGAAATTAGAAAGACACTAAAAAAATACCAATTTTACTAACACTTTGCAGGTTAGATGGAGTGAATAGCTTCCCTCTTTGCATGTGTAGAAGAAGAGAAACTCATAGGGGATTTATTCCTTCAAACAGTGAACAAGTACCTAAAAGAATATTACCTAAACTGATGAAATTGACTTTGGTTTCTCCACACTCCTCGTCCAGTTTGCATTGTTTGAGAAGAGGATATGGTGGATGATATCATAATGAAAAATATACACCTACTTTCCACTTCCCTATATCCCAAAAAGAGAGGGGTTTGGCTCTAAAATATATATGAGCTTCTACCCTTCCTAACTATCATGGGTTAGTGACTGGGGATCTTGAAACCTTCCTCTTTACGTTTGATATCTTATGCCAAAGTTACAACTACACCATGGATTCTCATTACCTGAAGCTTTTCCCTACCACTCTTAAGGGCTTAGCCTTGAGATGGTTTATTGGATTGAGTAAAAATTTAATTACAAATTGGGCCACAATGGAGGAGAAAATTCCACAATAAATACAAGGATTATTTTAGGGGAGGATACATATTTGGACATGGTATTTTTAGAATGACACAGAAATAGGATGAGTCATTGGAAGACTATTTAGTGCAATTCTTTTTTATTTTAAGAAATCTAGACATAATAGACTAAGAGATGAATCTGTTAAACTTACCTTCCAAAGAGGAATTCATTATCATTGCTTGGATGCATTGGAACTAATGGGAGAAGGATAAATTTTACAAGTTCCTTGGGACACCATGTGCAACCCTAGTAGAAATTATTCAAGGGAAACTATGAAAAATATCCAAAGCATAAGATCCATTGCTTCTAAAGTAGCTAAAAGAGTTTCTAGGATGGAGATAAGTAATATGCTTATTGATATGAATCAATATATTATAAAACATATGGCAACTCAATTGGACTCTCTTCAAGATATAAGGAAAATAAAAGAAATAGAAGCTACTTTGACTGAATACAACCCTACATGTCTCTACAATAAGAAATATTGCAAGTGTAATAAGATTTATAACATGGAGGAACTCCATGTTTTAAAGAATTGAAAGATAATTAGGGTCAATTCTATTACTTAGCCCAAAGGAAACCATGAAATTAACAGCAAGGTATGAATCGAGGCCCTTTATATTTTAATATGCCTTGTTAAAATCATCCTTATCGGTAAAACCAATCCTCTCAAGGATGTATGAACTATGGTATACCACCATGGAACTCCAAACCTAGGTCTGGGCCTCCACTTCAACCTATTAATTAGAAATCATCACAAACTAATTGGTAGAAACCTCAAACTCATTGGAAACCACAACCACAATGAAGGGGTAATCAATCTTGTGGAAATGGGAACTTAGGTTATCAGAAACAACAACTGTAGAGACTTCCAGTTCAGCCAACTATTATTCCTAATCCTACCAATCCTCAATATGCACCTTTAAAACCTACTCATCTTCCAACCCAACCTACACCTGACCTAAATAATTGTCCTACTTAGCATGCATATTTTGGTGACATATAACAACGCCTTACTTATGACCTTTTTCATTTGTACTTGGTGTTGATATATCCTCCTCTTGGCCTCCCTTTTAGTTTCCTCTAGTTCAACTAGATGATGTTAGAGTAATTATACTTATACACTTATTAATTAGATCACATCAGTTTAATTAATTAAGTTGTTTATTACTCTGTTTACTTAAGCTATCTCTTAGGTGCATTATAATTAATATTTATATTAATTATTAATGTGCAACCTAGCTTTTCCCTTTTAGGATTTCGTTCACCTATATAGGTCAAACTTGCAATTATTTGTTCATTATCTTGGAATATAATTATGCTCTCCATTCTTGAGTATTTCCAAGCTTTGCTTTTTGTCTCTATGGCTTCTCTCCTGTAACAGGTCATTTTCATGCAGGTGTTCTTGGTGAACTATGGATTTGTATATCTCAAATCCTACATGGTATAAGAGCCACACTGCTACTACCTGGTCTAGTGTTTTTGAATCCATGATTTGAGGGCAAAAACTGCAGCTTTTATGGGGTGACTTCTTGAATCTAGAAGAGGCACTTTTTTATGGAGCACTTTGAGAAAAAATGGAAGCCACCATCGTGCTCAGAAGGCTTGGGAGATCAATTTTTCATATAAATTTTGCTATATTTGGCCACAATAACATCTGGGAAAAAATTTCTCTCTCCTAGGTCGTACGGTATGTTTTTTGAGACGAAAAAATTAAAAAAAAACCCTTTTTAGGGATTTTCTGTGCGTAGGCTAGACGCGCTACCCATGTGCTACTAGTGCACCACCTGGCAGCCACCTCAACTAGCGCACCACTAGTCGGCCGCCCAGCAGCCACCATAGGCGCAATGCCGCCCGACCGCCACCACAACGCAATCGCTCCGTCGCCTCGAGCCGCTACACCGAGTGACATCAGCATTCTGATTGCTGATGTCATTATTTGGCCAGATTTTTTGAATTTTCTGGGAGCTTTCATTTTTCCGGCGACAGAATTTTTTTTTTTGGCGAGACGACCAAGTGAAGTGCATACTGGCATCAAATTTTTTCTCGAGGAGGTGCGACGGTCATTTGACCATCAAATTTTTTCCAAGTGGTTGTATTGTACTAATTTTGCTACTGATGGTTCTATTAATAAGTACAAGGCACATCTTGTTGTGAAGGGTTTTTCACAGGTTGAG
Organism: Thuja plicata; assembly: GCA_018584345.1. Taxonomy (NCBI): domain Eukaryota; kingdom Viridiplantae; phylum Streptophyta; class Pinopsida; order Cupressales; family Cupressaceae; genus Thuja; species Thuja plicata. The sequence continues at coordinate 1,350,967 of MU224462.1, read as the reverse complement.
GGTATTGATTACACTGAGACATTTGCCCCTGTCGCCAAGATGAATTCTATTCGCCTTGTCTTATCCCTCGCAGCTTCTCAGGGATGGCCCATTTTTTAGATGGATGTGAAGAGTGCATTCTTACACGGTGATCTTTCTAAGGATATTTACATGGAGCAAGCTCAGGGATTTTTTCGGGATTCCTCCTTGGTTTGCAGACTTCGGCATTCTTTGTATGGTCTCAAACAGGCCCCGGGGGCTTGGTATGAGAATATGGACACTTTTTTGCTTTCCACAGGATTCACCTGGTGCCATTCCAATCCTACAGTCTACATTTAGCATCTTGAGGCTGAGGTTTTGATCGTTGTGCTATATGTTGATGATCTTCTCATCATAGGTAGCTTATCTTCTATGATTCAGGATGTTCAGCGTGCATTGATGGAGCAGTTTGAGATGACTAACCTTGGTTCGTTACACTACTTTCTTGGTCTGCAGATTGTTCAGTCCTCTTTTGGGATCTTCATTTATTAGAAAAAGTATGCTCTTGACATGCTTCAGTGCTTTGACATGCTTTCTTACAAGCTTGCTTCCACACCTTTTCAGTCAGGCATTACCTTGTCTACCTCTTTCACTTCACCTTCAGTGGATCCTACATTGTATCGGCAGTTGGTTGGAAATTTGTTGTACCTGACACACACACATCCTAATCTTTCCTACTATTTTGTATGGCATTCATTACACATTAGGGGCTCCTCACATTGTTGGCTTCACTGACTCAGATTGGGCTGGTGATGTTGATGATTGGAAGTCTACTTATAGCTTTTTTTTTTGTCTTGGCTCTGGTCCTATCACATGGTCATACAAGAAGTAGAATGCTCATGCACTTTCATCTATAGAGGATGAGTAAAGGGCTACAATGCATTCTAGTCAGGAGATTTCATGGCTTCGGCAGTTGATGACTGAGTTTGGTTTTCCTCCTGATCGTCCCACTATTCTGTGGTGCGATAATCAGAGTGCTATTCACATTTCCCATAACCTGATGGAGCATCAACGCACTAAACACATTGAGCTTCATATGAATTTCATTCATTAGCATATTCAGGATGGTGTTCTCACTTTGGAGTACATTCCCATTGACGCACAGGTTGCTGACATCTTCACTAAACCTTTTGCATCTCCGCACTATCTTCCGTTGTGTTCTATGCTTGGGGTGACGGAAGTTTTCCTTGGAGGGTCTTCTTGAGGACTTCCTTCCTTCATGTTTTTTTAGCATGTTGTTCTATCTCTTTTTGGAGAGGGGTTTTTCCCACTGGGTTTTCTCCTTTGTCTCCAGTTTACAGAGATTTCCTTGTATTGGGTACCGGATCAGGCCTTGTTGTCAGGACAGATTTCCTTCTTTCATAGCTGTGCTAGGTTAGCTTACCTCCTGAGCTTCACTTAAGGGGGGTGTTAGAGTAATTATATTTTTACACTTATTAATTAGATCACATTGATTTAATTAGTTAAGTTTTTTATTACTCTATTTACTTAAGCTATCTCTTAGGTGATGACATATAACTGATTAAATGATTGACTATATTAAGTTGAAGACGATGCAAGACATTAAATTAGTTAATGGTTTGTATTTTCATTGATTTCAACTTGATATCATCTATATGATCATGCTAAAGACTTTGGATAACCAATGGAACAAAGGTTATGCTTCCAGCAATGCATAAAAGTCTAGTATTCACTAAGTGACAAACTACACCGGCGGAGTGCACACCATCGGTAAAGATAGAGATTAAAGTCACAGTGATGCCCGACGAGGTAAAGAAAATGTTTCTCAAAGAAGCAGAATCACATGATACCCAATGAGGTAAAAATAGTGTTTTCTGATGAACAAAGATCCAATGATGCCCGACAGACAGAGATCCTGAAGTTAACTAAAGCGACACCGACGGAACTGGCAGTTGTCACTAGCGACGAACTACAGAATTGACTGATGGAATAGAGAGATCAGAAAATGACAAAATATCTAGCTGGTAGAGCTAAAGGATAAACTTAACTGGTTGTTTTATTTGTTTTATTCAACCATAATTAAGTAAGTGATTTGTACAGTTGGCAAGAAGATAACTACGAGATAAATTAGGAGTTAAAGCCATTAATCAATTTGGATGGATTATTTTTCACGCCAAGAATCAAGAATCAAAGAACCTAGAATTAAGGAAAATCATGTCTATTTAAGAGAAAAGCATAATTCATTCCAGAGAAGTTGATACACAATCAGATACACGGGGGAGTGAACTAATAGAAGATGTTGAAGAGAAACTGATGAAGGATTAACTTCATGCAGTCCTGATCAATCAAGCTGAGGGAGAGCTAAAGTATTCTGCAGACACCGATGGACAGTGACCACAACATCATAGAGTAGAAAGAGTTAATTACAAAGGAATTAAATTGATACATTGATCAGAAATATATTGTAAGTAAATAGATCTAAAAATCTACAATTCAGTTGCATTAGAAACAGGTCATTTTGTTTCAGTTTAACCATTGAAGCATTAAAGTCTCTTAATAGAGAAGGACTTAACAGTCTTTTGTAATTGAGGTATATCCTAACAGATTACCAGAAGGTTGACTCATGATAGTAGCACCGGTCTTACCTAAAGCCTATTGACTGTCTAAGAAGGAGGCTGATTCAAGGATGGTAGTAAGATATTGCATAAAGCCTATTGACAGTCATGAGACTGATTCAAGGATGGTTGCATAGATGTCAGATACTTTGTGACAACCTATGTATTGAAAATCCTCTAACAAGGTCTCACTTAACAGTGTGTTTGTAACCTTTAACAGGGTTGGCTCCTAACAGAGCTCACTTCAGAAGAGTGAAAATTTGGGGTACCGGTCCCAGTGGTTTTTTCCCTTAACAGGGTTTCCATGTTAAAATCCTTGTGTTATGTGTGTATGGCTAATAACTTTAGTGTTTTACATTCTACATATGCATTTATGGATTGACTGGTATACTCTGCATATTTACTCAGTATCAGTAAATATAGTTTACTACTTATCGGTTATCAAGGAGAAACAGGACAGACAAGGTAAACCAACAGATAGTTATTTGTTTCAAATACTTTAAAGGCATGCATCTTGTTGGGACTTAATAAATTAGAGAAGTATTAATTGGTGGATTAAAGTTTAAATTGGATAAATGTTTGAGCCCACTGATTCACCCCCCCTCTCAGTTATTACTAACAATTGGTATCAGAGCTTGTGTGCTTAGAAGGAATGTTTCAAGACCTAAGTAAAAGATCACAAGATGAATAGACGAGATGTGCCCAAGTTGAACAAGGA
>MU224462.1:1328077-1341824 GCA_018584345.1 Thuja plicata | reverse complement strand
AACCATTGAAGCATTAAAGTCTCTTAATAGAGCAGGACTTAACAGTCTTTTGTAATTGAGGTATATCCTAACAGATTACCAGAAGGTTGACTCATGATAGTAGCACCGGTCTTACCTAAAGCCTATTTATTGTCTAAGAAGGAGGCTAATTCAAGGATGGTAGTAAGATTTTGCATAAAGCCTATTGACAGTCATGAGACTAATTCAAGGATGGTTGCATAGATGCCAGATACTTAGTGAAAACCTATGTATTGAAAATCTTCTAACAAGGTCACACTTAACAGTGTGTTTGTAACCTTTAACAGGGTTGGCTCCTAATAGGGCTTACTTCAGAAGAGTGAAAATTTGGGGTACCGGTCCCAGTGGTTTTTTCCCTTAACAGGGTTTCCATGTTAAAATCCTTGTGTTATGTGTGTATGGTTAATAACTTTAGTGTTTTACATTCTACATATGCATTTATGGATTGACTGGTATACTCTACATATTTACTGAGTATTGGTAAATACAGTTTACTGCTTATCGGTTATCAAGGAGAAACAGGACAGACAAGGTAAACCGACAGACATTTATTTGTTTCAAATATTTCAAAGGCATGCATCTTGTTGGGCTTAATAAATTAGAGAAGTATTAATTGGTGGATTAGAGTTTAAATTGGATAAATGTTTGAGGCCACTAATTCACCCCCCCCTCTCAGTTATGACTAACATTAGGTACATTATAATTAATATTTATATTAATTATTAATGTGTAGCCTAGCTTTTCCCTTTTAGGGTTTTGTTCACCTTTATAGGTCTAAATTATAATTATTTGTTCATTATCTTGGAACATAATTTTGCGCTCCATTCTTGAGTATTTCCAAGCTCTACTTTTTGTCTCTTCGGCTTCTCTCCTGTAACAAGTCATTTGCATGCAAGTGTTCTTGTCGAACTGTGGATTTATCTGTCTCAAATCCTACAGCTGAGGCAATCTTCAAGTCATAGGATCATCTTCAATCATGTCAAGTTGATTGAATAGATCAAGGGATGGAATTTCAAGAGATGTAGGAAGCCTTACCTCTTTACCATATACAATCATGTATGGTGATAAGAATGCTGACCTTTTTGGAGTAATCCTATCAACCCATAAGGTTGATTTCAACTTGGTGTGCCAAGCTCTTTGATTTCCTTCCACAGTTATTTTTATGAGCCTTATGAGGTTCTTATTTGTTCACTCACTTGTCCATTTCCTTGAGGATAATAGTTAGAAGAGGTATTAAGATTAAAAAAAAATTCTTAAGAACCCATTCAGATATTCTAGTTCCAATGAAAACAAGTGCATTAGTTTAAATTATTGAATCAGGAACTCCAAACCTTGTTATCAACTCCTCATTAAAATTTAGAACAATTGTCTCATTTGCCTCTTTGAATACCATAAGTTCATCTATGTTTTTAAGTAATCAATGGTTGTGAGAATTCACTTGTGGCCAACACTTGAAGGTGGATTTATGACTCCAATGAAGTCCAAACCTCACTTCAAGAAGGGTTTTTCTACCTGAATTGGTTATACTGGAAGGGTTGCTAATTTTTCTTTTCCTAAAAACATAGCACACTCCTTACATTTTCTCACCCATGAATGTACATCTTTGAAAAAACTAGGCCAATAGTATCCCCCTTTCATGACTTTAAAGCTATAGCTCTTGGTGAGAAATGTCCTCTAGCTGATCCTTCATGAAACTCATGTAAAACTCTATCAACTTGATCATCTTCTATGCATCTTAATAAAACACCATGAAATTTTTTTCTAAAAAGAACGACATTTAAGAGTAGATCAGGTATAGATTACAGTCTCTATCCAAACCATGAGGAAATTCATTAGTTAACAAGAAAAGCATCATAGCTTGTACCCAACTTGTAGAAGTAGGTATAGTTGTTTTACCTAGATCTTGAAGAGATAGGATAACTTTCTCTTCATCTTCTTCATTGTTTTTACTATTACCAGCAAGCTATTCACACAAACCCTTACCTCTAATCAGCTTTATAAATTTTATCTTAATGTCATATTCCATTACCTTGGTCACCCAACGAGATCTTTTACCATTCAAATCCTTACTCAGCAGAAATTCCTTAACTGAAATGTGAGAAACTAGAAACTTAATCTTATTGTTAGAAAGCATGTATTCGAATTTGTCCAAATTTCTAATAATAGAAAGTACATGCTTTTCAAAAAAAGAATATTTCAGCTCATAATCTTTAAGACCTTGACTGAAAAAAGGCAAAGTCTGCTCTAAACCATGATCATTTTGTTGAACTAACATAGTTTCTATACTTTGAATGTTCTCATATGCATATAATATAAAATATTTTTAAAAATATCGCTTTAACAAAGTAGGAGTAATTGCAAGAGATTCCTTAATGAGCTCAAAACTCCTCTTTCCATCCTTTTCTAGTTGAAAGAAACATTTTTCATTAACATTGTAGTAAGAGGCATTAATTCAATAACATCTGGAGTAAACCTCCTAACAAAATTGATTATATCCCAGAAAATTTGTATCCCTTTATTATGTGGTTTTAAAGGAAGAGAAAGGATAGCAGTTACTCTTCCTGGATCATTGGTAATACCATGTTTTGAGACAACATATCCCAACAACTTACCTTCATGGAAAACAAACACACACTTCTTTAGGTTGAGAGATATACTAAACTCTCTACACCTCTCAAATATCTACTTTAAGTAAGAAAAGTGTTCATTTGATTTTTTGAGAAAAATGTAATGTCATCCAAATAAACCAACACAATTTTATACATCAAACCTTGAAATGTCATGTCCATGGCCTTTGAAAGGTTTACCTTTCATTGGAAAAAAAAAGACGTCTTTTTATAAATCATTGTACCCCCACTTAGTTGTAAATGTTGTTTTAAATTGATCCTCTTCCTGAACTAAAATATGATTATAACCTGAAAACCCATCTAGTAAGGAAAACCTCTCTGAACCTGAAATAACTTGAAGGATTTCTTCCATGGAAGGCAATGGGTGATGATCTTTGAGGGAGGCTCTATTAAGGTCACTTAAATCAACACACAATCTAATTTAAACATTTTAATTTCTCACTAAAACAAGGTTATACACCCAAGAGTTATGTTTGATAAGAAATGTAATGTTGCTTTCAATGATTTTATTCAATTCATTGACCTTGAGGGGATCAAGCTTGGGGTTAAGTGGTGTTTTTTTGTCTTACAGGTTTGGCATTAGGCTCAAGCTCAATCGTATGCTGGGAAATGATAGGATCAAAACCTTTCAAATAATAATATTCTCATGCAAAAATATCACTAAACTCTTGACAAAGTAAAACAAAATCATGTCTCTCCTCTAATGTGCATACCTTACCAAGATTTAAAAGTTTGTTCCAGAATATTGCAACATCTTGATAATGTTCTTCTTTGATCTACATATTGGTCTTTTCCTTTCTTTCTTGGTCATCCATATTGAAGATTGACTCTAATGTGACCAAACCTTTAGGCAACTTGATTATTTTTAGTTGTATAATTTGATATTCATATTATTGCTTGAGTTTTTGTTGATTATCATTTGAAAAATTTGCCTCTGCTCTTAAGAAATTAATAATCTTTCGATCACTACCAAAAACTTACCAATGCTCATTATTATTAGGAATAGAAGATCTAACAATCATTTTTACATATTGTTGCTCCTTAGTATTGTTGATGTCACTAGGAATATCATATTGAGCACCTATAGTTTCTAGTCTACGAGCATGTGTGTTTTCACTTCTAGGTATGGACAATAAATTAAAATCTTGAAAATATTCAATAAGATCCCATACTCTATGCTATTAAGACTTTAAAAAATCATTTTGTGTAACATGAAAACCTTTTTCTTGATTAGCAATCAATTCAGTACCAAAAACTTCTAAACAAAAAATACCTATCTTTCTTTCCATTGGAAACCATGAATCAAAGCTTCATACTCAAATCTATTATTAGTGCAGCTAAATGGGAACCTAAATGTTGAATAATACTTGTCACCAGTAGGAGATATAAGAATGCAACCTCCTCTAGCACCATTTTTACTCCTTGTGCAATGCCCCATCGGGGAACCCTTGGAGCCAAAGGGTAAAATATGCACTAAATAATTTTTTTTCAAATACAAGTTAACATAGCATAAGAATAATGTAACCAAGTGCATCATATAAACCTCTCATAAATGATAAACCATAACTCAAGATAAAATATGAACATCACATGTTTTTACACAAGAGGAATTCTTAGCAAGCACCTCCAAAGGTTCCCAAGCAACCAACCATTCACTTGGGATGGAGAACATGCATTCTCAAGTTTCCCTTCAAGGATCCGGACAACATCCATAGACCACAAGAGGATAATTTGGTAAGAATTCATGACTAACAAAGAAGGGAGACAATTAATCAATTAATTCTAAATCACAGATGTTATTTTTAAGCCCAAATAGATGTTACTATTGTGATTAGCCATACAAGTTCATTTACCTTTCTAAACATGATCATAAGCAATAAATAAGAAAATATCCACAAGATAACATCAACAAAGTATGAAAAGAATATGAGAACCCTAGAGGATCCAACTCAGAAGCACCGTAAAAATACACATCACCCGAAACTGCTAAAAATCTCAAACTAGGCGAAGATGTTGAAAGTAGGTAGAGATGTCGATCTGGGTTGCAGAGATGCTGATCTATTACTGGTGAACTTATGAGGTTAAAGATTCTCATTATAGTGAGGGAGGAGATGCCAATCAATAGAAAAAGACATCAATCCATGAACAACAGACCTTATGAAACAAAATTCTCTGTCCAGTGAGGGAAGAGATGCTAATCAATAAGAAGAGACGTTAGTCTGTGCAGACATTAGTGGGCAAACACAGACATTGGTCTGATAACTTGACTCAAAACACATAAAAAAAATTCCAGTCTAATCTAAAACCCACGTACAGTTGCAAAATGTCTATCTCCACTCTAGGGAGTATCAGATACATGCATATTAAGGCAATGGTCACTCGATCACATCATTAATACATAAATGAAATCATAATGTAAACTAGGCTATGATTAAGAACATAAGTCAACATACATGAGCAACAATCAATACAACATAGTGGAGTGAGTTGTCAAGCTCCAATTCCTATAAGTGGTGGAAGTTCATTCGTATACATAGTGGTATAGTAATACAATGTCACCCTACCATATGGAACCCTTAGGTTCACCCCGCCATGCTCGCAGAGATAGTAACCTGGCCCTAATCACAATGTTACCACACACACCAAAGAAGGCTATAAGAACACCGATTGGAATCTATGACTCGAGGATGAAACCATAGTCTGAGTATAAAAACAATGCAAGATCTTTGGATTGCTACTCAAGCTATAAAGGATAACATGCAGGGACTCTAGTGGAGTTTCATTACTTGGCTCACAGTGGCCCAAGTAGCATCAAGTCTTTGATCAATGTCCACAAATGACCAAGCCTAAAATGTGTCTTCAATCAACACCTATAGGTTGCCATATACTGTGTCTTTAATCAACACCCTCAACTGGAAATACACTGACTTACCTTCAATCAACATCGTTGGGTGTCTAGGTAGTCAATTACTCTTATCATTAAGTTTTAACCCCATTAAGTTAATTATATTTTCACTTATTAGGTACTTCTCTACATTACTGGGTCAAGCCACTTATGGGCTGGGGTACATGTGAGCAGATAATCCACACTCTACCCAAGAAATAAAACCCTCTCATTAATAAACGATGCAATAAAGCAACATGCCACAAGGAAAAACCATAAAACCCAAAATGCACAAAGGGACTCGATTGGCCTAAAGCCAAGATTATGGGACTCTCAAGATCCTGACAAGGAACACTCAATGTGCTCCTGATGTGGCCTTAGACACCTCCATCAACTACTCAAGATGTGATCTCAAATCAAGCACCAAGTCAAATACACATGAAGCACAATGATAAGCAAATGCATAAAGCAACTCAACCGGGAACTTTGAAGAGTGTGGATTCATTCATGAATCTAAAACCCCGAAGCACACCGCTCGATTGGTCACTATGAAAAGAACATAGATTCCCATGGAATCCTTCATACCTCTTGTTAGAACATTAAGAAGACTCTCAAAGTCAAAATTACCCAAAATCCAATTTCTGGAAAATTCTCGCAAGTAAAAATTAGCAAAATTAATCCAACAAGGCATATTCGGATTGCGGTAAAAGATAACTAGAATGTCCTATATCCATTCCATCTCTACAATCATAAAATAGACATGGAATAATATTAATAACACTCAATCATTCATGCCCATAAATGTTTTAGACATATATTGCGTGGCATGTAAAATGAGGAAAACCCAAAAACACCCAAAATTAAATCATCTAAAAAATCTACGAAATTAAGACCCATTTCCTATTTTACACCCAACATCCAAAAAATCCAATAAAATTCCAATTTCAGGCATGTATGAAAATTACGATAGCATAACCATACAAAAAGTTCAAAACTCAAATGGGGAAACAAACAATTGTTCACACCCGCCCAACCGGGTGATGAAATCAAATAATTATTTGGGGGAATACTAATTCTCAACCTATAATCTATTGCAAGTAATTCTACTCAAAACAACAAAGTATATTGAGAGATCCAAAATTCCCTACCTCTCACGAATGGTAAAAGCCAAGAAAGGGGAGATAAATAATAATGAAGAATCCACGAAAACATGAACGACTCCACAGGAAGTTGGAGATTGGTGGCATGAATCCAATGATCCACTCCATACTCAAATCTAGAAATAAAATCAAGAGCAATGAATATAAGATCGATTTTCTCCAAGAAGGCTTTGGAGAAAAATCCCAATTTCTCAAAAGCACAACATGAGAAGTCAGCAAAAAACTCACTTTTTCAACATAATAAGCACTTTTTAAAAAGTGACTTTAAAATAGATTTTTTTTAATATTTTAAATAATCTAACTGGCCCTTTTCCCAAATTAAATAAATTGATCCCAGTCATCTGGAACCCAACTACGGAAAATTAGACGACAATTAAAATCAAATAATAAAAGTCCCCTAAAATACATTAAAAGCAGCATATAATTAAATCATTTCGTGACAACCGCGGAGCACTAAATGCACAAACATTCACTGGCCAATCACAAATGCAATATGAATCTGGATTTATCAATCATGTACCAAAGGGAAATAATATAATAATATGGATACATAATCCATACAAGGACGACATCAGCTCAGTATGCAAGGCCAAAGCTACTATCTCATGTGCCACTACCGGGGATATAGACACACTCAAATCATGAAAATCAAGTGGATTTCTTTGGTAGCTTTTTACTGAAATAAGAAAATGTCAAGTGCAGATACTCATAATGTAAATAGATGAAGCACATATAATACATGATAACAATAGTGAAGGAGAATGACATGTTGTGTAGATCTCACAAATGAGTGACTACGACTCCATCTAACTTTGTACCGATACAAAGGGCAAGATGTATAAAAATTGTGCAGTAAGGTAGTAAACATCACATCATTAAAATAATGCTAAATTTAAAATAAAATCATTTAAATAAACCATATTATGACTATTTTGAACACAAATCACTAAAGGTAAATAATTGATATATCTATAACATATATGGCACAGTTAATAAATGAGTCCAACATAATTATCCTGATAATCGTAATCAATAGTCTTGAATGAAAAATACACTAGATGTCATCATAAATCATCATGTCACATCACTAGCATCATCTGTTGATGACAATTATTCAATTGTGTATTGTCATTGATGTTTACACAAATGTAGTCATGTTACACAAATGTCTATACCTAAACCAAGCACAGTCAGTGTATGCCAAGTTCTCTCGGGCATTGAAGAAGACCAAAGTGATTTTTAGTTCTAACCGAGTTCACTCGGGCAATACAGTAACGGTTGGGCATTGAAGGATTACAATGTTAATTGAGTTATATATTAGTGTCAGCCGACTAACAACAGTTTACACTTTATGTTTAATTGGTTACATGCAGCCGACAAACTTAAGTTTTATTATTTATTTGGAAGGTTATTCAAGCCGGCTTGACAAGGCCTATCATATATATACAAGGTCAAGTTTGGATTGAATGTGAAGAAGTAATAAGAAGAAATATATGGCAGAGTTTTGATATGAAGAGTGAAGGCAAAATCAGATGGGATTCTGATTAAGGAAAAAAAATCTAGACAAAGCTGCAATAGAATATTTGATCAGTGAGGATCTAGTTTAAATCTAGAGCAGAGATCTGAATCAGCAAAGACAATTGTTTTGTCAAACAAGTCAATCGATTGTTACTCTATAGCAATTGTAGCAGTGATCCAAATATCTTTATAGAGTAGACTTAACAGTCTTTCATAAATCCTCTCACAAGGTGAAATTTCTACATTGAAGTGTTTGAAGACCTCTAACAAGGCCACTCCTTACAGGGTGATTAAATCCTCTAATAGGGTCACACCTAATAGTGTGTTTTGTAACCTTTAACATGGTTGGCTCCTATCAGGGCTCACTTCAGAAGAGTGAAAAACAATAACTAGTTGCAATTGGTGGTTTTCCCAAATTGGGTTTCCACATGAAATCTTGGTTTCATCTGTGTACATGTTATTTTCTTTATGCTTTATGTTTCTACACTTAATCACTAAAGGATAATCACAGTTAATATCTTAAGTTTGCTTTGTTAACCGAGTAACAACAGAATATCTTGGTTAACCGAGTAACAGTGATAAGTTTGATTAAGACATCTAAGGGACTTAGATTTGTTTTTGTGGTAACTGATTCACCCCTTCCCTCTCAATTACTCAACCCATTTCCAACAATTGGTATCAGAGCATTTGCTTCTTTCGGGGAAGGTTTTAAGGCCTAAGCTAAAGATCATAAATGTCTTATAGAAGGGAGATCCCCAAGCTTAACAAAGACAACTTCGTTGCATGGAAAGATTTGATGAGGCTACATCTATCTACTATTGGAGATACTGGTTTGCAATTCTTGGATCAAAAGTATGTGGAACCACCGAGACCTATGCCTGTGGATCAGATGGTGGACATGAATAATCATAACATAATGATGATTGATATAGCTTCTTCACTCGGCTATTCCAAATTTGATGAAGTCAAGGACTGCCCTACTGCCTATGATAGGTGGAAGAAACTACATGATATACATGGAGGAGATCACAATGTAAATAAATCCAAAGAAGAAAGTCACAGAGGTCAGTTTGATCAGATGAAAATGAAAGAAGGAGAAGACATTACAATCTTCTAGAGAGGCCTACATAGGAGAATTAAATTCCCATTAGATCTATACCCCTAGAATTGGACCTATATTAAATATAATTTAAGATTCATCATTTCAGAACCCAAAATAGCCGACCCAGAAGCGAGAAATGAACTTTTCCAAAGCCCGACATCCGAAAACCCCAAAAACTTGAAATCTGGACCTTGGGCCAGAAAAAGGTTGATTCTGACCTAGGTCAAGGTCAAGGTTGATATTGACCCAGAAAGGTCGATTTTGACCATGAGGTCAAAAATCTTAGTTTTGCAGTTTAGGATGTTAGAAACAGGCCAGAGAAAAGTGGGAAATGGGGAAGAATAGGGGAGAAATATATCCAAGTCAGAGACCCATTCAAGGCGTTTGACATGACCCCAAACCACTTACTCAAAAGGCTAAACAATTCCACAATGGAAGTGCTTCCATTTTCCAACTATACATTTAGGCCCCACTTTAGCAAGAGTATGGACTCGATGCAAACTCTTGGTAAAGGAGATCATGAAGAAAAGATAATCTTATTGAAATCAAAAAAGACAAAGGAATCCTCAATCCCCCAGGGACTTAAGTCTTTATCAACCCTAAGATCATGATAAGAGAGACATCACCAATCAAAGAAAAGAGAGAGAGAGGAGTGGTTAGCTCACCCAGTAAGATGTGTCTATCTCACTGTGAACCACAAAAGGATAGGATGGCCCACCAAGAAAGCACTTTATAGTCACCCCATAAAGTTGTGCACCTTCTGGCGGCTTAGTGCATGTATTTAGTGTGTCTTATGATGGCTTTAATGAAGTATCCATGGATCCATGTCCTCATATCACCATGGAATACATTAGTAAAATGCGTATCTCTTTAGGATTTAGCAACTTATGTGTATTACCTTCCAAGGATTTAGCATATTAAATTTTAATTAAATGTGTATCTCTTCAGGATTTAGCAACTTATGTGCGTTACCTTCTGAGGATTTAGCATGCTAAAAAAGAAAATTTTAGAACAAAAATGCAAAATATAGAATGAGGGAGGCCGTATATATGCCCCCCTCCTTAAGATGGAAAATACATACTATTTTGACATGTTAAGGAAAGAAAAGAACAAGGATAAAGCCTTCTTCAACATCAATACAATATCCATAGACAACACCCAGTCAAAGCCAAGGAGGTCACAGCTCCTATGAGGCCATGGAAGGGACAAATGCAAAGAGATATCATGCAAGAAATGAAAGTAGCCCTTGTGAGGGATAGCACACTATTCAGTTTCCAAGGTGAGAGATTTGTCAGCCATGGAAACCCAATGTCAAAAAATGAAATATGTTATAATCAAGGACATAGATCCTAAATGCAAACCAAAATTTTCGTGTATGATTGGATATCACATAATAGATAGATACTGCTTAACCAAGGGAAAAGTGGATCCTAGAAAGACACAAAAGAAGGAGATGGCATCCTTGCCCCTCAAGCGTAGGAACAAGGATGAAAGGGGACCTATTATATCACTCACAATACTATGCAAGACAACGAGCCCCCAAGGATTAGGCTAGCATTGTTTACATAATGTGGAGTTCCATAATAGGAACATAAATGTTATTTAGAGAAAACAAGATTGAAATACAACTCATTGCCACATGATATATAAATAACTTTACTATCAATGAGCTGCCTAATCTTATAATGTAAAGCTTAAAAATCATTAGTAGAGTGATCATGAAATCTATGATACCAAAAAAAAGGAAGAGTCTTCAAGTGTGAACTATGTTTCTTTTTGCGTTTAGGTCTAGTAATCATCTTAGCATGAAGGAGTTTAGGCAAAAGAACTTCTTGGTCAAATTCCTTCATAGGTTCATCATGTTTTGAAGTGTTATTTAAGATGTTGGTAACATTGATATGTTGTTGAGGATTAAATCCCAATCTATAATAAAGCTCATGCCCCCCATTCTGTAAGGGCATTTGAATTCCCTGTTTATGCTTACCACATCCTTGACCATGGAATCCTTGTTTAACTAGTAAATGATAACTAGGACCATAATGAGAAGCCATATCAGAAGGAGTCAATGGAATTTTAGTAGTCACTATGTCATCACTAGTAGGTTTGACAGATTCATAGTGGGTAGAAGCAGCGACAAAGTTATTATGAAGGGAATTAGAAGTAGAAGCAAAATCTCAGTGTTCAAGCTCTCTTTGTTGCTTCATAAAATCAAGATTAGAAACCTTATACTCTCCAATAAAGGTAGGATTAAAATCCAAGGTTCCCCAATCATCTCTAGGAAGAGTATTAGAGGAAGAAGGATTACTAGTAGGAATAGGAGTATTGTAGGTTTGAATATTCAAACAAGGATTTGGTGCATCATCTGCATGAAGTGTATACACTATGTTGTTGTGAATAAACTTGACTTTACGGTGAAGGCTGGAAGGAACAACATGCATCTCATGCAACCAAGGTCTACCCAAAAGGAGGTTATAATTAATAGGTCAAGGCATAACATGAAAAGGAGTATTTAGGATGACCGGACCTACTTTGATAGGTAAGGTAATGATGTCCAAAGTGTTCTTATCAATTTTATCAAAGCCATGTATAGGAGCATTATCAGGTTGAATTGTTGAAAGATTAACTTTAATTGCTTTGAGAATGTCCATGCTACAAATATTAAGCCCAGATCCATTATCAATTAAGATCCTACAAATGGTACTCTTATTTATAATAACAACAACCATAAGAGCATCATATTGATTCTAAACTTCTTTAGAAAGTGTTACCGATTTTCGGTACCAAGATCAATCGAGTGGATTTGTTATGTTTTGAATGGATGAAGGTAATGTCTCAGTTCTGGCATGTCCAATTCATTTACCTCTGATCAGTACGTCTATCCACTATCATTTTTTCAAGTTTTCAAGCCTAAAACCTAGCCAAATTTGAAAAAACCCTGAAAACCCTAGGTCTTGGCAACTCTTTCCCAGGCTTTATCGTTCAAATTCTATGTTTTTCCACGCAATAGAGGTCAAATCCCTTTTTGAAGTTATATTTTAGTCTGCTCGCTCTGTCGCATCAGTTTATATGTCAATTTTTTAAGTTGCGCGATGAGCTGCCAATCGAAGTCATCGCGCAATCGCGAGCTGTTTAGAAGGAGCTCTGATCTGTCCGTGAGTTCGCGATGAGCTGTTTAAATTAGTCATCGCACAATCGTGATCTACCCTTGTCAAGTCTTTTAAGTTGTGCGACTGAGCGGGTTCAACGATCTAAAGTATTTATCGCGCAGTCGCGAGGCCTAAAGAGAGTCAGGTTTTGAGTCTGCGAGTCAGCGACGAGGTCAAGTCATAGTGGTCGCCCAGTCGCTTATGTTTTAACCCGTTTGTCTTTTGCAGCGCGAGTATGCGACGAGCTAAAAACAAGGGACTCGTCACTCAGTCCCACAAGTATTTCTCAAAATTCATAAGAGCTCGCGAGTATGCGACGAGATAAACAAGGGATGCATCGCATAGTCACACAGGCAGCTTTCAAGGTTTATAAGGATCTGCGACCGAGTGACCAAAGGAACTGTTCAGCTTGTCGCTCAGTCGCTGCTATTTTTAGGTGATCAAAAGGAGCCCGCGAGTGTGCGATTAGCAAGGAAGATAAGGTCATCACTCAGTCATCGGTCAGAAGAGGAAAAGGGGAGATCAGCTCACGAGTGAGCGACGAGTTAGAGGAGGAAGGATGTCGCGCACTCACCGATTAACTCAGATAAAAGAAAAGGAACCTGGGAGGATGCGACGAGAAAAAAAGGAGGGTCATCGCACAGTCGCCAGACAATAAAGATAAAAGGAGGAACAGCTCGCGAGTAAGCGACTGAAAGGAAAAGGTGTATCATCGCACGCTCGCAGTCAAGGGTAAGGTAAGATTTTAAGGCCCGCGAGTTGGTGACCGAGTAGAAAATGGATGTCATCGCCCACTCGCGCAGAGGACAAAAGCAGAGCATAGAGGCTGAGTGAGTAGGCGACAAGCAGGAAATGAGGAAAGAGGGTGCTACTTGCCGATTTCTACTGATTTTTGGGTAATTATGTATAGGTTTGCAATTTTCACAGAATTTAAAATGTAAACAAAGGGGAAGGATCGGATTTTTTAGAGATAGAAAGATTAGATATTTTCTCAGATGCTGGAAATCAGATATTTTACAGATGAAAGATCAGTTTTGAAAGGTCAGAAGATGCATTTTTGGGGCTGCAGAAAATTTATTGCAATTCAGAGACTTTTTGTGACTCTTCTAGAGGGATAAGACTGCTTCTATGAGGGAGTATTTATGTTGATATTTTTTAGGATGAATTTTAGGGCTTAAACAGTGGCTGGACAGGCCAAATCCGATCCAGAAGTTATTGCTTTCAGAATGCAGTTGGCTTTGAAAATGCATAAATATGAGTTGAAGACTCATTGTTACCAGTTCTTCTTCCCT
>MU224462.1:1306389-1321805 GCA_018584345.1 Thuja plicata | reverse complement strand
CATCTTCCAATTATTATCCGCAAGGCAATGGCCAAGCGGAGTCCACTAATAAAAATCTGATCAGAATTATCAAAAGGACTATGGAGGGTAACCAGAGAGCATGGCATACCCAACTAAAATCAGCCTTATGGGCTGATCGAATCACTCAGAAAAGATCAACAAGGCAATCGCCATTTAAACTTGTTTATGGCAAAGAGGCTCGGTTACCTATCTCACTAGAGCTTCTAGCTCTTGACTTAGTAGATCAGCTTGATATGATAGAAGAAGAGCCATTAAATGTAAGGTTGGCACAGCTGGTTGAGCTAGAAGAAGTAAGGATAGCAGCTTTGAGGACCATGGAACATAATCAGGCTCAGATGAAAAGGTCTTTTGACAAAAGGGCATCTCCAAGAGTTTTCCTGGAGGGAGATGTAGTGCTGAAATGGGATGAACGCAAAAGAAAGCCTGGAAATCATTCCAAATTTGACACTTTTTGGAGCGGGCCTTATATTGTCTCAGAATGCAAATAGCACAATGCCTTTCAGCTTTCAAAATTGGATGGTAGCATGGAGCGAATCCCAGTCAACGGGATTCATCTTAAACACTACTTCTGAGGTAGGATCTAGCCTTGTATATATTGCAGCTGTTTAGTCATTCAATAAGTGCCTTGGCACAATAGTAGCCTTTCATTTTTCAGCTTTCCCTAAGTGCTGTCCAGCACAGTTAGTTAGTTTTGTTTCAGCTTTCTAGCTTTCAGGAGTTTTCAGAGGGGTTCTCAGTCAATCAGAGGTTACAAGTGAAGTGTCATATTTCCCCATCACAATTCATGCATCCATATGCAGTTAGTTCAGAAGGTTTGATCAGTTTTGCAAGTGGAATTTAGGTTTCCAGTATGTTTTCTTAATGACTCTATGCCCAATGGATAGTTCAGGCAGCTGGTCTTGATGTTTAGCAGGCAAACATTTTTGCAGATGTCGCCAAAATTGTTACCGATTTTTGGTACCAAGATCAATCGGGTGGATTTGTTATGTTTTGAATGGATGAAGGTAATTTCTCAGTTTTGGCGTGTCCAATTCATTTACCTTTGATCAGTACGTCTATCCACTGTCATGTTTTCAAGTTTTCAAGCCTAAAACCTAGCCAAACTTGAAAAAACCCTGAAAACCCTAGGTCTTGGAAACTCTTTCCCGGGCTTTATCGTTCAAATTCTGTGTTTTTCCGTGCAATAGAGGTCAAATCCCTTTTTGAAGTTATATTTTAGTCTGCTCGCTCTTTCGCATTAGTTTATATGTCAAGTTTTTAAGTTGCGCGACTGCGCGACGAGCTGCCAATCGAAGTCATCGCGCAATCACGAGCTGTTTAGAAGGAGCTCTGATCTGTTTGCAAGTTCGCGATGAGCTGTTTAAATTAGTCATCACACAATCGCAATCTACCCTTGTCAAGTCTTTTAAGTTGCGCGACCGAGCGGGTTCAATGATCTAAATTATTTATCGCGCAGTCGCGAGGCCTAAAGAGAGTCAGGTTTTGAGTCTGCGATTCAACGACGAGGTCAAGTCATAGTGGTCACCCAGTCGCTTATGTTTTAACCCGTTTGTCTTTTGCAGTGTGAGTATGCGACGAGATAAAAACAAGGGACTCGTCGCTCAGTCGCACAATTATTTCTCGAAAGTCATAAGAGCTCGCGAGTATGCGATTAGCTAAACAAGGGATGCATCACATAGTCCCACAGGCAACTTTCAAGGTTTATAAGGGTCTGCGACCGAGTGACCAAAGGAACCGTTCAGCTCATCGCTCAGTCGCTGCTGTTTTCAGGTGTTCAAAAGGAGCCCGCGAGTGTGCGATTAGCAAGGAAGATAAGGTCATCACTCAGTCATCGGTCAGAAGAGTAAAAGGGGAGATCGGCTCGCAAGTGAGCGACGAGTTAGAGGAGGAAGGATGTCGCGCACTCGCCGATTAACTCAGATAAAAGAAAAGGAACCTACGAGGATGCGACAAGCAAAAAAGGAGGGTCATCACACAGTCGCCAGACAATAAAGATAAAAGGAGGAACAGCTCGCGAGTAAGCGACTGAAAGGAAAAGGTGTATCGTCGCACGCTCGCAGTCAAGGGTAAGGTAAGATTT
This sequence comes from Thuja plicata, assembly GCA_018584345.1. Taxonomy (NCBI): domain Eukaryota; kingdom Viridiplantae; phylum Streptophyta; class Pinopsida; order Cupressales; family Cupressaceae; genus Thuja; species Thuja plicata. Next base: position 1,319,704 of record MU224462.1, on the reverse strand, counting down.
TAAGGCCCGCGAGTTGGCGACCGAGTAGAAAATGGATGTCATCGCCCACTCGCGCAGAGGACAAAAGCAGAGCATAGAGGCTAAGCGAGTAGGCGACAAGCAGGAAATGAGGAAAGAGGATGCTACTTGCCGATTTCTGCTGATTTCTGGGTAATTATGTATAGGTCTGCGATTTTCATAGAATTTAAAATGTAAACAAAGGGGAAGGATCAGATTTTTCAGAGACAGAAAGATTAGATATTTTTTCAGACGCTGGAAATCAGATATTTTACAGATGAAAGATCAGTTTTGAAAGGTCAGAAGATGCATTTTTGGGGCTGCAGAAAAGTTATTGCAATTCAGAGACTTTTTGTGACTCTTCTAGAGGGATAAGACTGCTTCTATGAGGGAGTATTTATGTTGATATTTTTTAGGATGACTTTTAGGGCTTAAACAGTGGCTGGACAGGCCAAATCCGATCCAGAAGTTATTGCTTTCAGAATCCAGTTGGCTTTGAAAATGCATAAATATGAATTGAAGACTCATTGTTACCAGTTCTTCTTCCCTTTTGCTTGCTGTTTTTGTAACTTTTTCTGAGTTCTTGACAGAAGCAAAGAGATTTTGTAACCCATTTTAGAGAAATATACAGATTTTTAACACCTTTGACTGTGAAAGATAGCTTATGCCTTCCCTTATTAGTCTGTTATTGTGTACTTAGTGATTGATATAGAATTTTGTGATGTTCTTTGTTCTTAATTTTTATCACATATCAGTGCCTTTGTGCAGTATTTCATGCTTGTTTGCAGGTTTTAAGTTGTGCTCAAGTCAGATTTTCCCCAAAATTGTGAGAAATCTTTCTCCTTTAAAGGGATTGTCGTTATTGGCCTTCTTATAAATTGATTATGCAAATATTATGATTTAGTGGGGGTTGTGTAAGAAAGCTTAAGTCACTGTTTCATTGTGTGTCAAGTTATTTATGCATTTTTCAGATATTTCTAGTGCATCACCATTTAGGATATAGCTTTCATTTTTTATGTTCTCCTTCTATCTCTTTTCTCCATTAGAAAGAATCAGTTTCAGGTAAGTATAGAGTGATTTACCAGATAGGAAGCCGGCCTAGGACTCGGAGATCCATTCCAGCCATAGTTTACCCACAAACTTGGAATGTTTCCATGTTTCTCCAAAAGGTTAAGTTCCTGCAAACTTAACAGGGTGCATTTTTGAGAGCTAACAAAAAGTAAATCCTTTTGAGTAAATACAATATCAGGAGGACCTAGGGTAGCATGCATGCACTGTAAAAAGGCATTGACGTTCTCTTTATTAGGAGGTAGAGTGGGAAGAGTTGCTATAGATTTTTGAAAGGCTTCATGGTAGGTGGGTGAGGTTTGAAGAAGGTCCCATAAAGAAATCTTGGCAAGGGTATTGCACAATTGGTTTATCAAATCATACTCCTGGCTAGGAAGACGGGGTGGAGGAGGAAGAATGGGTTGAGAAGGTCGTATATAAGTAGGAACCAATGGATTAGGTTGAGGTTTATTCCTTGTATGATAGGAATGTGAAACAAAATCTATGTTATCAAATAAATCCAAAGGATCCCTAGGTTTACCCTTGATAGTAATGTGAGGACAACCTTTAATAGTCAACAAGGGTTTTGGATAAACCATGTTAGTTGTCTCAACACTACAAACAGGTTCACAAGAAGGAATCAAATAATACATCCTAGGAGAAGATGAGGTAGGATCTTGATTCTCCATAAGATCATCACTAAGATCGAGAGCATTAAGGGAATTCATATCATTCTCTGCTAATGCCTCATCACTAGAAGGAATCCCAAATGGAGGTAAAGCATTGATAATGTCTTCTTCTTTCTCTAAAATTTCTACATAAGGGGAGTGTGTTTTAGAAAAAGAGACATCATCATGTATGAATATTTCATCCATTAATAAATCACCCTCTTGTATCAAGGCATCTGCACGAGGAGGGGATAAATCAATGTCTTTATCCAAGGGTTCATCCCAAAAAGTAGAATAATCCACAATGGCTTCATGAGGAAGAGAGTAATCAACATCCAAATCCAAAGGTTCATCCCAAATAGGAGGATTATCATCCCTATCAATAAAGTACCTTGTAGGAGTGCCATAAATCACTAAAGCTTGATCCCTAAAGGGGAAAGAAGGTAAATTATATTCTAAAGTAGGCTTATAGAAAAGACATATATTAGGAGAAGAATTAACATCATTCCTCAACTCATCTCCATAAAGAGAAATATTAAAGTCATATGCTTTCTCTAATGTATCCTTACAACGTAATACAAGAGAGGACAAAGAAATATCACATGCACTAAATGAAGTGTTTCTAGGTGTACAATGTTGTAAATAGTGGAACATGAAGGTAACCATGCACACACCTTATGGTAAAGGCCAATTGAAGATGTTGTAGAGGAGGATGAAATAGGAATAGGATCCATGGAGATCTTATTCAAAAAAATTTCATCCTCACTTCCATGTACCTCATTATGGGATCTATCCTCTTTCACAACAAAAGCCTCATCAAAGTATTCAAAACAAAAATCATACATGTTGAACACAAAGTAACATTACAAGCATGAAAAATGTAGATGTTTTTTGTATTTTTAAAGAAATTTGTAATTTTTATTATTATTTTTGACATATAAATGCAAGAGAATAAAAGAAATCTACTTTTAAATGCATATAATATCTAACATAAGATGCAAATCTAACACCAAAAAGAAAGAGTTGTCTATCGTGGGTTCACCAAAATGTAATAGGGAAAATATGGATAGGGTTTAGAACAATGGATATTTGCTCATAAAAGTGACCCTATGCACATATTATCCACCTTACATTTAATTGTAATGATAAGGGGTGTAAATATAGAAATGTTTGTAAGGGAAAATGGAATAAAATACATATCTTCAAAAAATAACATGTTGAAAACCCTGTCAGACGGTCTCAGAAACTGTTGATTTTTGGGATCCTAAACCAAAACTGTGAGATCCACAAAACCCAAAAATCATTTTCTGATCTAGCTCAATTCTAATTTTGACCCTCAAGTCAATGTCACCATTAAACCAAAATTTCTGATTCTGACCTAGGGCAGAATCGACCTCCGATTCTAATATAGGGCAGAATCAACCTCTAAAATCTTTGACAAAAAATCTATTTCCGGATCCTGATAGTTTTTCAAAAAGGGTATCTGAATCTGCACTCTAATTCATTGTTCCAAACCTGTACCTACAAGAAAAATGGATTTGTTTTTTGGGGGGAAGGGGTTTGCCTTGGTCAAACCCCGGTTTTGGAATTAACCTCAAAATATAATTGAAATTGCATAAGTAAAAAAGTAAATAAATGAATTCACCTTTCTTGTATAGAAACCCTTATGGCGGATTCAAATCCATGGATCTACAAGTATGTATGAACCAAATGGATGTAGAATGTAGGATGTAGGATGTCTCAAATCAATTTCTTGTAGATAATCAACACCAATCTTGAATGGATCTTGGAATAGGAAGAAGTTTTCATGAATGTGGATGGAGAAATCTTCAACAAGAGGGCTCCATAGAGCTTGAATCCTTCAATGGCTACCAATGGATCTCTTTGATGAATTAGATGCTTGAATGCTTGAATGATTGAGAGTAGATTCTTGCTTTAATAGATCATGCATAGAGTTGTCTTTTAGCTTTAGATTTCACTTCTTCAAGTCTTAGAAGGTTGATGATCATGGTTAGATAAAATGAGAGAAGAAAGCTTCCTTATTTATGAATCTAGGGCACAATTTTCTAGAGAGGCCTACATAAGAGAATTAAATTCCCACTAGACCTATACCCCTAGAAGTGGACCTATATTAAATATAATTTAAGAGTCATCATTTCGGAACCCAAAATAGCCGACCCGGAAGCGAGAAATGAACTTTTCTGAAGCCTAACATCCGGAAACCCTGGAAACTTGAAATTTGGACCTTGGGCCAAAAAAAGGTTGATTCTGACCTAGGTCAAGGTTGAGGTAGACCTTGACCTAGTCCAAGGTCAAGGTTGAGGTTGACCTTGACCCAGAAAGGTCAATTTTGACCCTGAGGTCAAAAATCTCAGTTCTGCAATTTAGGATGTCAGAAACAGGCTGGAGAAAAGTGGGAAATGGGGTAGAACAGAGGAGAAAGTCAAATCCAAGTTAGATACCCATTCAAGGTGCTTGACATCACCCCAAACCACTTACTTGGAAGGCGAAACAAGTCCACAATGGAAGTGCTTCCATTTTCCGACTATACATCTATGCAATTAGAGTTTCATCTATTCAAGAGATGAGGTGCGGTAATGATATAACTCTAGATGCATTGGCTGGAAGGATAACATCTTTTGAGTTGGATAATTTTGACAATTATTCTCCTAATCCTAGAAATTTTGAGTCTGAATTCAAAGCTAAATTAAACCTTGGTAAGATGGATAGAAACTCAAAAGGAAAATAGATTGACAGTGATAGTGATGATGATTCTGATGATGAAGATCTGGAAATAATTGAAGCATTACTTACAAAGAGAGATACTAAAGTAAAAGGATAGTACAAAGGAAGAATGCCATTGATTTTATTTTCATGTGATTAGGTTTCTCACATTGCTGGTAAGTGTCCAAAAAAAGAAGACAAAGGTGAGAGAAAGTTCAACAAGTACAAAGGCAAGAAATATTTCAAGAGCTACAAAAGCTACAAGAACAAAGGTAAGAAATCTTGTTATATTGCAAAAGATTCTGATAGTAATGAAAATGAAATGGTTTACATTTCTATTAAGGATGAGTTAGATAATGAAGATAATGAAAAGACTTCACTTTACTCTCATATTAGCAAAAATGACACTTGAATTATTGATAGTGGTTGTTCTCACCACATGATTGGTGATAAAACTAAATTTGAACATCTTGAACACTATGATGGTGGGAGTGTTAGTTTTGGGAATGATGAACCTTGCTATGTGAAAGGTAAAGGTTGTATTGCTCTAATTGAAGGAATCAAATGTGAAAATTCTTATTGGGTTGAAGGACTAAGGCGTAATCTACTAAGTGTGGCACAACTGAATAACATTGGTTTCAAGGTAGAATTCATGAATGGTAAGGCCAAGCCCCTGGATGGTAAGGGAAACCTAGTTGGAACTGGCAGGCAAACAAAAGGTAATCTATTCTATCTTGATCTCAATGAAATTTCATGTTTTATTGCACAAGTAGAAGAAAGATGGTTATGGCATAAAAGGTTGTGTCATGTGAATTTTGATAACCTAGTCAACATAAGCAAGAACAAAAGAGTAAGAGGTATTCCTATTCTGAAGAAACCTGAATTGGAAATATGCAAATAATGTCAAATTGGGAAGATGAACAAAACTATTTTCAAGAGAAAGAATTATAATATAGAAGAAGTCTTGGAGTTAGTGCATATTGATCTGTGTGGACCAATTGGAACAAAAAGTTACACAAGAGAGAAGCAGTTCATTCTATTTGTTGATGACCATTCCAAAGTGATGACTTTTATGTTTCTCAAAGAAAAATCAGAAGCTTTTCAGAAGTTTAAGTGGTACCTTGCCAGAGTCGAGAAGGAAACAAGAAAGAAACTTAAATTCTTAAGATCTGATAAAGGAGGTGAATTAATTTCTAATGAGTTTAATGAATTCTACAATGAAAGAGGAATAAAGAGACAATTATCTACCCCAGGTAAACCACAACAAAATGGGATAGAAGAAAGAAGAAACATATCTATTATGGATTGTGCAAGAACCTTGATGGTTGAAAATAATGTTGCAACCAAATACTGGAAGGAAGCTATCAACACTAAAATTTACACCTTGAACAAAGTTCAACTCAAGAAAGGTACTGAGTAGACACCTTTTGAATTATGGTATGGCTATAAACCCAATGGTCATTATTTCAAAGTATTTGGAAGTAAATGTTACATCTTGAAGGAAGAAAGAAATGGAAAATTTGATGTAAAAGGTGATGAAGGTATATTCCTCGGCTACTACTATAAAATAAAAACATATAAATGGTTGAATCTTTCTACTCATAAAGTCATAGAAAGTGTACATGTAAAGATTGATGAATTTACAGAGAAAAGTGAAGAACAGAGTAGTAAAGAGCCTAAGGACTATATAAACTTTATTTAGTATGAACCTGATACTATACCTAAGACACGGGTAATGGTTATCGGACAGAAACAATGTCAACCACTGAATTCATAAGCACAAACCTTGTTGCAACCTATGCAACCCAAGATTCTAACTCAATAAATCGAGTCTTGCACTGAAGAAACTGAGTCACAAACAGAGGGAACTGAGTCGCGGACAGAGGGAACCGAGTCATAGACAGAGGCACTCGAGTCTCAGATAGAGGCACCTGATTCTCAGATAGTGGAACCCGAGTATTAGTCAGAAGAGCATAACAAAATGTTTAAGCATGGTGGACTAAGTGGAGAAATCCTAGAATCAAAGAGGAAGGAACATGTACTTGCCAAATATGAAAGAAGGCATCATGCACCTGAGCAAATAATTGGAGATTAGACAAAATGTATAATGACAAGGAACAAACTTAAAGGTACATGCTTGCTTAGTGAAATTGAACAAAGATGCATTAAAGATGTGTTGAATGATTAAATTTGGATAGAAACCATGAATGAAGAGATTGAGCAGATAGAAAAGAAAAAAACCTAGACTCTTGTACCTAGACCAAAAGACAAGAATGTGATTGGCACTAAGTGGGTTTTTTAGAAACAAGATGAATGAAAAAGGTGAAGTTTCTAGAAACAAAGAAAGATTAGTGTGTAAAGGATATGCTCAAGAAGAGGGTATTGATTATGGAGAAAAAACTTCTCCTATTGCAAGACTTGAAGGACTCATAACTCTTATGAAATACGTAGCACATAAAGGATTCAAGGTATTCCATATGGATGTAAAATCTGCATTCTTGAATGGAGTTCTGGAAGAGGAAGTCTATATTGAGCAACCTGAAGGTTTTGTTGATCCTAACAAAAGGAATATGGTTTGAAAATTGCACAAATACTTGTATGGATTGAAGCAAGATCCTAGAGCCTGGTATGAAAGATTGCATGGTTACCTAGTAAGTATTGGATTTCAGAGAACTAATAACAATAGTAGCTTGTATATAAAAGAAGGATCTCAGAACAAGATACTATTAGTAGAGATATTTTTTCATGATATAATATTTATTGGACATGATGATTTATGCAAAGCATTCTCCAAAGCTATGAGTAAGGAATTTGAGATGTCTATGTTTAGAGAAATCAAATTCTTTTTTGGTTTACAATTTTATCAGATGAAGGATGGTATCTACATTACTCAGTCTAAATACATCAAAGAGACACTGAAGAAATTTGGAATGGAAGATTCCAAAATAGTTCGGACACCTATGTATATAGGACATAAGTTGTCTAAGGATGATGACTCAAAGGAGGTAAATTAGACTACCTACAAATCCATGATTGGTAAATTTCAATATGTTGTTCACACTAGACCTTATATTGCATTAGTAGTTGGTATTGTTGCAAGGTTTTTAGCTAATCCTAGAGAGAATCATTTGATGGATATCAAAAGGATTCTGAGATATCTTAAGGGTACTAAAGATTATGGATTATGGTATAGGAAAGGAGGAAACTTTGATTTGAAGACTTTTACTGATGTTGATTGGGCAGGTAGTGTTGATGACAGAAAGAGCACCAGTGCTGGAGAGTTATTTCTTGGAAAGAAGTTAGTCTCTTGGACCAGCAAGAAACAAAATTGCATCTCTCAGTCTACAGCAGAGGTAGAGTATGTTGTTGCAACAGTAAATTGTTCAAATATCATATGGTTCAAACAGTTTTTGTCAGGTATAAAGGAGGAAATCAAAGAACCATGTATTATATACTGTGACAACACTAGTGCAATTAACATTTCAAAGAACCCTGTGATGCATACTTAGACTAAGCATATTTCAATAAAGCATCATTTCTTGAGGGAATTGGTTTAGGACAAGGAAGTAAGGTTGGAATATGTGAATACTAAAGAAAAAATTGTAGACATATTCACCAAACCTTTACCTAAGGATACATTCTTGTATCTTAGAGGAAATCTAGGGGTGATTCCCCCTAACTGAGGCTCACTAATGGATAGATTAGTGATGCATCAACTGAGCCACTGAACAGATCTAACATGTTGATGCATATTCTCAGAGCTTATTGCATATGAATCGGTACATCAGGTACACTACAATTTCATTGGATAGAGTCTTTGGCAGTGGTTGTCAAAGAGGGAGATATTATTGATGTCATTCCAAAGAAATTATTAAAGGAAAAGATTATTGATGATAGAGGGAGAAATTTTATCAGAAACAAATATTTATGTAAGAGGGAGAAATCTGTATTTCAGTGATTGTGAAGATATAGGGAGTTTTCTAGATGAGAATTAGAATGAATCTAAGGACATTAATAAAATTTTATCCTTGTTTCTATTGCTCCAAAATTCTTTGTGTTATGACATGTTGTGTTTCCATCAATGCCAAAGAGGGAGATTGTTGATGACAATTATTCAATTGTGTATTGTCACTGATGTTTACACAAATGTATATGCCTAAACCAAGCACAGTTAGTGTATGCCAATTTCTCTCCAAAATTGAATAATACCAAAGTGAATTTTAGTTCTAACCGAGTTCACTCGGGCAATATAGTAACGGTTGGGCATTGAAGGATTACAGTGTTAACTTAGCTATATATTTAGTGCCAGCCGACTAATAGTAGTTTACACTTTATGTTTAATTGGTTACATGCATCCGATAGAATTAAGTTTTATTATTTATTTGGAAGGTTATTCAAGACAACTTGACAAGGCCTATCATATATATACAAGGTCAAGTTTGGATTGAATTTGAAAAGGTAATAAGAAGAAATATATGGCAGAGGTTTGATATGAAGAGTGAAGGAGAAATCAAATGGGATTTTGATTAAGGATAGAACATCTAGACAGAGCTGCAATAGAATATTTGATTAGTGAGGATCTAGTTCAAAGCCAGAGCAGAGATCTGAATCAACAAAAATAATTGCTTCATCAAACAATTCAATCCATTGTTACTCTCTAGAAATTGTAGCAGTGATGCAAATCTCTTTACAAAGTAGACTTAATAGTCTTTCATAAATCCTCTCACAAGGTGAAATTTCTACATTGAAGTTTTTGAAGACCTCTAACAATGCCACTCCAAGGGTGATTAAATCCTCTAACAGGGTCACACCTAACAGTGTGTTTTGTAACATTTAACAGTGTTGGCTCCTCACAGGGCTCACTTCAGAAGAGTGAAAAATAGTAACTAGATGCAATTGGTGGTTTTCCCAAATTGGGTTTCCATGTTAAATCTTGGTTTCATCTGTGTACATGTTATTTTATTTTTTCTTTATGTTTCTACACTTAATCACTAAAGGATAATCACAGTTAATATCTTAAGTTTTCTTTGTTAACCGAGTAACAGCAGAATATCTTCGTTAACTAAGTAACAATGATAAGTTTGATTAAGACATCTAAGGGACTTGGACTTGTTTTTTTGGTAACTGATTCACCCCTCCCCTCTCAGTTACTCAACCCATTTCCAACATCATCATGCAAATATGATTAAACTAAAATAGTAACATAATTTATCCATCTATCACCAACAAGATACTGGAAATCAAAATAATAACTTTCATCGAAGCATCTCATCATGAAGATAATCATAATACCACAACAAGAGTACATCTCAGATCAAAATAATCATGGAATAGAATGCAAACACTGGGGGCACTACACCATGAACCATCAAAAAATATTTTTCATACCTTATTTGCTTGTTGATTGGATTGTTGTTAACTACTTTTCTCAAGATTAGGCATGAAAGAATTAGGTTCATGTATTAAATGATTTCCTAAATGTACATCTTCATGTTTTCCATTCAAAACATTCAGAGTATTCTCAGTTGTCCACTCACCTAGAAACACATCAAGGATATCCTCAATTTGTGTTATTGCATCATTTGCTACAAGGACTTCTTAATTGTCCAAAATAGTGCAATTAACATCATCCAATGCATTAATAAGGTTTGGATTATAGGGGTTCAATGTGATCTTTACCAATAGGTTCTAATTTTATAGTGAATTTTGTGCCACACCTGGTCCTAAAGAGCATATGAGACCTATCACATGATAAATAACCTCCAATTTTGGCAATGAAATCTCTTGGTAGACATATGGAAAAATATGTGGGCAAAACTATGACATAAATTTCCTGAGGAATTGATAAATTTGGACATGAATGCAAGGTTAGAATCAGATTTTTTATAACTCCAAAAGTACTAACAGTAGTACCATCTAGTTAAACTAGCCCCTTTTTCCAATGGTTCAGATTGTATTCCCACCTTATCAACAATTTGTTTAGGCATAATAGAACTATTGGCACCTGAATCTATCATACAATTATGCACTAAATATTGACCAATGATTAAAGTAACATAAAATTGGGGTGGCTTGACTACATTGGCATGTTGTTCACTCTTCTCTTGACAATTATTGGAAAGTATAATCTTAGATTGTAGCTAGTTAGACACTTCATTTGGAAAAGAAAAGTTTGGCAATGCTTCATGTATAAAATCATTTTTCCCCAGGAAGAGCTAGAGAATCCCACATAGAAACACTAACATGTGTTTTCTTCATATGATCTATGATATTGAAACTACTTGTACTAACCTTCTGCTACACTTCAGGAGAAACATCTTTTTGTGTTTGTGCTAGTTGAGTTGGTACTTTTGGTTGATCCTTGCTAACCACAAGTTGTGTTCTTGGAAAAATTGAATATTATGAGAAGAAGGCCCCATTTGGCCTTGTGAGCTTGTAAATGACTGATTTTGTCCTTATTATCTTGATGCCCCAAGTCAACGTCCCTTTTCTTAGATCTTGTATTGGCTGCTACAGGTACCCATGACTAATTTTGAGGATTATTAACCCCACAAAACTCCACCCCTTTCTAATTCATCTTGGTGACATCCGGATTACCTTGTTCCAAATGAGTAATTATTGTTCATGAGCCTCCTGGGATGGATATTTTAAAACAACATCATTATTTTGTGTCATTAAAGATTGATTCAACATGCCCGTGGAACAAGTGGATTGGTTATGTGGCTGATTACAAGAAAAAAAAACACTCATAATCAGTTTCCATGTTGTTTTGGACCGGTACAATCTCCCTATAGAATATTTGGGTGCATTGGGATTATAGGGTTGGAAAGGCCTTTGATTAAAATATCTCCTTTGAACTTGAGTGTTAGATTGAACATGAATTCTATTTGGCACATAAGGAGCTTGGTAAGGTGGTTGGTAATGTTGATTTTTGATATTCACTAATTCATTACCAAAACCATGTAAGGTCTTCTGAATATTTTTCATTTTTTTCTTTAATACTTCTTGGCTCTTGGAATTCATTTGGGAAAGCATTTTTTTGGGCTGCAACTCAGGTATTAAATGTTGGAAATAAAGGGACAAAAGTTATAGTAGGTGGTATTACAGGGGTAATTGGTTGTACCTCAGGAAAATAGCATTGGAGGCCTTGGAGCTATCTTACCAGCTTTAATTAAGAAATTATTAGCCCCTATAGCAATATCACATGTTTCTAGTAATGTATTTCCACCCATGGATTGTATCATAATTGATATATCACTATTTGAAGCTTTGAGGTAAAACAAAAATACATAATCATTTGAAGGTTTTACTAAGGCTATAATTCTATTCAATTTCTTCTGGAAGTGATAATTGAAGTCCACCATGTGTTCATGTGGAGGTCTTTTGATGGTAGTGAGTTGTTCCATCAATGAGACATGATCTGACTTGTCCTCAAACTACTTATTCAATCTTTCACCAAGTTGGTCCCATGTAGAAATTGAATTTACAGGGAGGCCTTTTAACCATTGGAGTTATTTACCCTTGAGAGAATCCTCCAAGAGCCTCATTGCATTATTTTGTCCAGTAATATGATGTGGACTACACAATGAGGCTACATCTCTAATATGTTCTATTACAGTTGTATGGTCCTCTCCAGTGAAAAAAGGTAGACTCTTAAGGGATGATGGTAGAACATCATTATGTTGGGCCAAATTCAAGGGACTTCCTTGATCAAAATATATGAAGGGTTGATATTATGAGCCATGATAATTCTTGTAGGATTGGAACTACTAGGAATAGTAGAACTTGTTGGTATTTGAACTATAGAGATGACAGATAGAGTATTGCTATAGGTTTTAATAGAATGGTGATCATTATGAATTGGAGGAAAAAACCCACTAGATGAATTATTTACCATTTTTACTACCTTATCTTGCCTTCTTTTTTGTATCTTAGAATGCTCAACAAGATCCGCACTTTTCTTAGTTTGATATTTTCTCATATGCTAAATCACTAAAACTATTAAAACCAAAGCTTTAGAGTCACCAAGTGCTAAAAAAATTCTTCTTGAAGTCTGAAACACTATTGCTCACACAAAAAAATAGAAATATGAAGCTCTTATGAACTAAAAATCAATTCAAGTTTCCTGTTGGGCATGCCAAAATCTTTTGTCACAGGGATTTACACCTGAAGAGCTAAGTGTGATGTTCAACAATCCCATGAGACATGGGAACATATATGAACATGTGGGTTTCTCATTGTAGATATACCTCTAGATTAGGGGATGTATCCCCTTTACATATCCTAAAAATAACACTAATGTGATGCAGGAGCATCCTGGGTGTAAGAGTAATCTTGCATCACCCAAAAATATTTCTGTTTGCTTTTCAATAAGGGCTATCTTGTGCAGAGCTGCTATTTATGGAAACTTGCTATTTTTAGTAAGTTGGTCATATGATCTCAAAATGTTCTAATTTCACATGTGGAGGTTCATCTCAGTCTTATCAGCCTGCCAGTAAAGTTTCATGGCTAGATCAGGTCTAGTTTTCAAGATATTAAAGATTTTCGGTATTGGCAACAGGGTACAGAAACTTTGAGCTTAGTTTTGAAGGCTTTAGAGGCCCTGGATGAGGTCAAAAATTTGGGTGATAGGTGCTTGCACTAGTGAGGCCTATAGATAAATTCATGGCCTTTCTGGATTGGGGACATAATAGTCAATCGGGTCAACTGGCGATGACTTATGGTCTTCGGAAGTTGGGTTACCTGAAATGGCGGAAAATAATTTTTCTTCAAAATTTATGTTTGGGTTTCAAAAGTTATTTTGAGCCGACTATGATGTAATAAATTGTAAAATAAAATAATTCTAAGTTTGGTCGGCCCTATGGGCTAAATTTCTGGAA
>MU224462.1:1281132-1299071 GCA_018584345.1 Thuja plicata | reverse complement strand
ATGGAAACTTGCTATTTTTAGTAAGTTGGTCATACGATCTCAGAATGTTCTGATTTCACATGTGGAGGTTCATCTCAGTCTTATCAGCCTGCCAGTAAAGTTTCATGGCTAGATCAGGTCTAGTTTTCAAGATATTAAAGATTTTTGGTATTGCCAACAGGGTACAGAAACTTTGAGCTCAATTTGGAAGGCTTTAGAGGCCCTGAATGAGGTCAAAAATTTGGGCGACGGGTGCTTGCATTGAATAGGCATGTAGAGCACTTTGTGGCCTTTCCGAATTGGGGTAATAATTGTCAATCGGGTCAACTGGTGATGACTTATGGTCTTCGAAAGTTGGGTCACCTGAAATGGCGAAAAATATTTTTTCTTCAAAATTTCTATTCAGGTTTCAAAATTTATTTTGAGCCAACTATGATGTAATAAATTATAAAATAAAATAATTCTAAGTTTGGTCGGCCGTATGGGCTAAATTTCTGGAACCTTCTCGGGCGGTGGAAATTGCCTATATAAAGAAGGCTTGTAGTGTTGTCTAGGGCAGTTCTGGGTAGTTCTGGGTAATAATTCGAGGCTTTTTCCTACAGAATATTGTAAAGGGAATGCCCATGTGGCTTTGCATAATGTAATTCTGAAAGTTTGTAATTCCACATTTGTGGAGATAATAAGAAGCCCATTTTCTGTTCTTGCAAATTGTTGTTGCTTCTCTATTTTTGTTATGTGTTTGTGGTATTAAGGGGAGCACCCTTCATCATAATGTTTGATAGGGAAATGAGATTAAAATATTCTTATAACTTCAAACCTACCACTAACAGGTGATACACCAAAGCCTAGAACTTGATATGAAAATGAATCTTACAAAAACAATCAATTGATGTAGTTGTATCATCTTACAACCCAAGACACATGCTTTTTATTAAATATTCATATGAAAGGTTTTAGCTTTTATGATGTTTGTAAAAATAAAAATAATAATGTTACCATATTTTTAATACACTAGAAAACAATAAACACATTCACAGACCTGCACTATAACATGCAACTTTTTGCATTCAACATTGAGGGAATTTGATAAAATAAAGGATAAACACAATATTTCAATCAGATAATTCACAAAAAATGTTGGAACCCACAAAATATTTAAGAACAAAACAAGCTTCTTTTATTGAAAACCAATATTTTCTTGCATTTCAAGGCAAAAATGATTCCAAGACCTATAATACTGCATCTTCTTTTTTGTTGTGTGCAAGAAATCAAAGAGAAAAGAACTCTCCCCTAAAAGAAAAGAAAATAAATCCTTATAGAAAGAAATGCCTAACTCAACTGAAGAAGGAACTCAACTTGAACTCCACCCCCGAACTGAAATAAATTCCTTTAATGCTGCTCCAACTGATGGAAAGATCTTTTGGGTCGAGCGAACATAAACAAAAACCAAAAAGGGGGGCATAACTAGAATATACATGAAGTTAATTGCCTAAAAAGGTTGTCTCAAGTCATATTTTACCCAAGTGGGGTCCAAACTAAGGTACTCCTAACTCCTCAATCTTCCTATTTCTCCTCCATAATGGTTGCTAATTTCATTTAGATCTCCAGTTTCATTCATTGAACTTATAATAAAATGTTATGCATCTATTTTGCATCATATGCAATATTTTACAAAAGTGATTTATATAATCATCACTTTTAGAAAATACTTCACATTTACATCTGATGCAAAATAAAAAGCATAACACATTACATCAAATATCAAGGGGCATTAATATGAAGAAAAAAAAATTAGACAAAGGAAAAAAAATGCCTCTTTAGTCGGTCAAACTTAGGGTAAATAAAATTTTAGACAAAATGCAACGCACACTTTCATTTTGCATTCCATCTTCATGCCTATGTTGTTGCGCCGTCATTGGTGGCAAGGGTTTCTTGGATTTTTTTAATGTATCCTGAAGCTTTTGTACATGTAAGCTCTTTCTTATATCTATAATTAGAAGAAGAGGCCTCGAGTTGTCCTATTTTATAAAGGAATAATGAAAAATATCTTATTTATCTGATTGTATTTGATATTTTCCCTAGAGCTATACAATTTGTCTTCATTGTGCATGTCGTGGCTGATAAATTATTGTATTTTCTACTTGAAATTTAGAGGTTTTTGAGTTCCTTGCAAGCCATGGTTACTTTTTTTCTTATTTATTTCTATTTTATGATGCTAAGACATATTCTCGAGGGTTTCTCTAAAAAGAATGTCATAGTTTCACTATGTAACACTTCTCAACCATTATGGGATCTATATGGTGTCGCACTCTCTGTTATTTATATATTTATTTCATTGTAATATAGATTCGTCACATTTTCTAGATTTTATTATTTTCTATTCTTGATATATTTTCATGGTGTGATATTAATTATGTCTTCCTCATCATTGAGATCAACCATGAACATTGTTTTTTATCACAAAAACTCAAGGTGGTGTAAGAGTTCCAAGGTTTGCTTTGCACTTGCTCATCTATGGACTCCACTTGTCCAAGTCTAATTGAGATCCTAATCCACTCCTATAATCCCATAAAGTCTTAGGTCTTCAAGCCTAATACTATCCCAACTCCAGACGAAGATTTAGTTGCTATGTGCTTAACCTTGAAAGATTTCCACCATTGAAAGTACTTGTCAAAATATCCTCTTGGATGATTTCAAGCTCAAACCTTCCCAAACATGCTTATAAGTGATACAAAGGTCATGTTTCTCATTAATAAATCTAATTGACATCTCAATAATCCCATTTCAGTGGGTCTTCAATCCCAAAGTGATCGAGTTCCAAACTAGCTCTGGTTTAGGTCCTATTAGGCCTAATTCTCTATTAGCCCTATCCAGAGGGTTTTTTCTAGATTCTTGCTAAAATATTCCACAAAACCCCCAAAAAAAGTTAGGATTCAGATACCCTTTTCCAAGACCTCTAGGATTTTCAAGGTTTTAACTCCCCAAACCATCCGTACACTATTGTCTTGGAATTTAGGTTATTTAGGGCTATTTTCAAGCATTGACAACAATCCACTGATTTCTTGCTAGAAATGTATCAAGATGGATTAGTTAGGACCTGATCTCATAGAAAAGGTTCATTTAGACCCTAAGGCTTTTGGAACTCCACCTAGTTTTTTTCTCTCAAACATGCCTTTGCAATGGCACTCAATTCTTTCCCTATTACACTCCTAGTCGGACAGGCCTTGCTCGTCTAGGGCATAACTTTAAAAATAGCTACTCGACTCTTTATGACTTCTCATAATGTATTTACACTGTAAATAGGCTCCCCTAAAACAATAATCCACCCTCAGGATTTTCCCACAGTTGGATTTCATGGCGGAGACATGAAAACACAAACTACTCTAGACTGGACTAGCATATTCCCTAAAACTTAACCAATTTACAAATGCTAACAAATCAACTCTATAGTACTTGCACAAAGAATTAAAAAGTCTTAAAAATAACTAATCAACACAATCCCAACATTAAACTTGTCAATTCAATCCATGTAAACACTCTGTAACTCACAATGCTCGACTATTTCTAAAAACCAAAATTACAGAGCTTCTATTGCTATTCAAAACTTTCTTACATGATCAACCTCCTCGGGAAATGATCCAGACCATACCTTAAGATTATTCTTCGATGTTTCTAGGCCTTATCCATTAATTTCCCACTCCTACAATGAGGGGAATCCAATGTTGTTGAGTTGCATGCAACATTTGCAAAAAGTTGCAAATGTTGTCATGACAACTTTTGAGCATCTTTGCATTTTTGCTCCAATATATCTTTTAGGGCCTCTAACCCATATAGTTAGATGAATAAACATCATTAAAGCATATTAAATCATATTTCTTAATATTCCAAGGTCTAGGACACATTTAGACCACATTTCCCCATTTAGGCCAAATCTAGGGACTAAACATTAAAGCGCAAACTAACTTAAACTAGAATGAAATTAGCACTAACCATTAATTCACCTAGTCACACACAACAATAAGACCTTCTAAGGTCTTAATAAAAAACATACTGACTTGGATAGAGTCAGTCACAAGCCAAAACTAACTAGGGCTTTGAGTATATCCTTGGTGCTCCTACACCATCCTCCCCAAATGAAAAGACTTCAATCCACCCTTGGATTGAGTAAGTTGAGGTCAATGCCCAACTTTTTGAACTCTGCTTCCTTTATCCACATTGCATCTTCATCTAGTTTTCCTTGCCACTTGACAAAGTGCTCTTGATACTCCTTCTTTCTTGTCTTCTTGTACACTTTGGAATCCATAATGTGTTCTTCTTTCTTGATTGGTGCAGATGGAAAGTTGATTTCTTCTACCTCCTATATGACTTTAGTCAAACTTTGATCGGCTTTTGGGATTGGACCTTTGTATAAAATTAGGTCTGCAAAATTAAACGCCACAGATAGACCCATATCCTTTGGAAGTTCCACCTTATAGGAATTTGCTTCATATTTTTCCAGTATGACACATGGGCCAATTATCCTCATTTGAAGCTTATGTGGTTTTCATTTCTACAATCTTTCATTTTTGAGGTGTACCATTACTATGTCCCCAACTTTGAATTGGACATCTCTTTTCCTCTCATCCACTTTGTTCTTGATCTTCTTTGTATTCTCAATGAGTGTTTTCCTTACTTATTCATAGACTTCTTGCATAGAGTGTGCAAATTCATCAACATAGCCACTTCCCTTGGCTCCATCCTTCAGGTATCAGAGCTCATATATGCCTCTTGGATGAAGGTCATAAACTATTTCAAAAAGACTCTTACCAGTAGTCATGTTCACTGTGTCATTGTAGGCATATTCTGCTTGCCCAATGAGTTGGTCCCAAGTTTGAACATACTACTTAGTTAGACACCTTAGGATATTTCCAAGACTCCTTTTCACCACCTCTATTTGGCCATCAGACTGAGGATGGTATGATGATCCAAAAGATAAGTTGGTTCCCAACTTCTGCCAGAGAGTCTTCCAAAAATGACTCATAAACTTGGTGTCTCTGTCTAACACAATGCTCAATGGAAAACCATGTATTCTAAATACCTCCTTGAAGAACAGGGAAGCTATCTGACTTGCATCATTTTTTGTCTTGCATGGTACAAAGTGTGTCATTTTTCTAAATTTGTCCACAATAACATAAATGCTATCTGTTCCATGCTTTGTCTTGGGTAATCCTACTACAAAATCCATACTCAGACAGTCCCATGGTCTGGTTGGAATGGTTAAAGGCTAGTATAGGCCTGCATTGGTAGATGTACCTTTGGCCTTCTGACAGATAACACAACCTTCTACATATCTCTTGACATCCAAATTCATCTTGGGCCAAAAATAGAATCTTTGGACTAATTCTTGAGTTTTGTTAACACCAAAATGGCCACTAAGTGCACCATTGTGTTTCTCCTATGTTATATTCTCTCTGGTAGACCCCCTAGGGACACATAATTGACTCCCTTTAAACAATAGACCACTCTATAAAGTATACTCAGAGAATTGACTATGAAAGTGATTTTTATACTCTTGGCATACCTTGTAAATGTCTGGAAAGTCCTCATCTTCACCATATAGGTCTTTGAAGTTGTTTATCCCCATGATCTACAATTGAATTTATTGAATGGTCAAAGCTCTTCTACTGAAGGCATCTACTACCTTATTCTGCAACCCCTTCTTGTGTTTGATATTGAAGGTGTAAGCTTGTAGGTATTCAACCCACTTCATATGCTTGTGACTTAGTTTATATTGTGAGTTCAAGAAACTTAATGTGTGATTTTCTGAATAGACTATGAACTCCTTTGGAAGAAAATAATGCCTCCACTTTCTAAGTGACTGGACCAGAGCATACATCTCTAGGTCATAAGAAGAGTATTTATTCTTAGCTTCACTTAGTTTCTCAGAGTGGAAGGTCACCGGTCTTCCCTCTTGGCTCAAGAAAGCACCAATGGCTACATTGCTGGCATCACATTCCACAGTAAATAGCTTTTCAAAGCTTGGAAAAACCAATATTGGTTGGGTAGCAATCTTCTTTTTTAGCAGCTCAAAACCATGGTTAGCTTGTTCATTCCACACAAATTTGGTCTTCATTCCACCCTTGATAGTATCAAGCATAGGAGCACAAATGGCACTGAATTGTTTGATAAAATTTCTATAATACTGTGCCAAGTCATGAAAACTACTTACCTCAGTGCTTGTTCTTGGAGTAGGCATGTTGATGATGGCCTCCACTTTGCTAGGATCCCTCTTTAGGTTTCCTTGAGATAACACAAATCCAAGGTACACTAACTCTTCCTTGATGAATTCACACTTCTCCAAATTTATCATCAGCACCTCCTCATGTAGCCTCTTGCAGACCATTTCTATGTGTTTGAGATGTTATTCTCTTGTCTTACTATAGATTATTATATCATCTAAGTAGACTACAACAAACTTTCCACTATAGTCTTTAAGGACTTCATTCATAAACCTCATGAAGGTTTATGGGGAATTGGATAGGCCAAATGGAATCACAAGCCACTCATACAGTCCTTTTGTGGTCTTGAAGTTTGTTTTCCACTCATCTCCCTCATTTACCCTGATTTGATGATAGCCACTCTTTAGTTCTATCTTGGTAAAATACCTTGCTCCTCCTAGATAGTCCATTAGGTATTCTATCCTAGGGATAGGGAACCTATACCTAATGGTTATCCTATTTATTTCTCTAGAGTTTGTACATAACCTCCATGTTCCTTCCTTTTTAGGGGCTAACACAGTGGGCACAACACAAGGGATAATGGACTTCCTAATTAGACCTTGGCTCAATAGTTCTTGAATCTGCCTAGCTCTCTCCTCATTTTTTTGGAGTCATTTTATATGCAGCCTTATTGGGTAGGGTATCTCTAGGGATTAGGTCTATTTGGTGGCTTACTGACCTCTTAGGTGGTAGGGATGATGGTTTTCCATCAGTGGCTATGTCTTCATATTTCTGCAGCAACTCCTACACTTCATTTGGAAACTCTATCTTCTCCATTGCTTTGTTTGCACTTTCTTCTTTTGGTTTCAACACCAATTCAAAAATAACTCCTTCTCCTTAATCAAAGGCCTCTAAGAACTCCTTCTCACTCACCATGAGAAAATTTGGGCCAAATGACTTTATCTCTACATCTTCTAGTAGTGACTGGATTTTGAATGTCACATTGTCCTTCTTGAAAGTGTACGAGTTCTTTGCACCATCATGCATGGCCTTTCTGTTGAATAGACATGGTCTACCTAGGAGTAGGTGGAATGAGTCCATAGGTAGGACATCACACAAGACTTTATCCTTATACCTCCCAATTGAAAACTCCACCCAAGATTTCTCATTGAAGAGGACATGCTTCCCTTTGTTTAGCGAGGTGACCTTGTAAGGATTAGTGTGGGGTATTCTTGTCATCCTCAACTTGTAGACTGCTTCCTCTAACACTATATTTTTAGTAGACCCCGAGTCTATGATGACTCTACACACTTTTCCCATCATCTTACACTTCACCCTAAATAGTGACCTTCTCTAGCTAGGCTCTTCTTTTACTGGTTCTTTTATTAGAGTTCTTCGCATCATGAGATTCTCTCCTTCCTCTGATTCCAATGGCACTTCAAGGTGTTTACCTCCACCACTAGTTTCTTCTTGGACATAGTTCACCCTCTTGTCACCTCCTTGTGAATTTGAACCCTTTTCTCTAGACATTTGTATGCAGGATGTCCCACCTGATTGCAATGGTAACATTTCATGTTGGCAAAGTAAATACCCCTACCTTGATTGTTGTTTTTTTCCTCTACTATTAGAGTTCCTTCCTCTATTTGAACCTCCTCTACTAGAGTTTCTTCTTTTTGTTCAACAAATTTTTTCTCCTATTTGTTCTTGGGTTCAGAACTCCTTCCACCATATCCAACTCTCTGTCCTCTAGTGTCTCTCCCTCTACCTCTTCCTCTGGTAATACTAGATTCTTGTTCCTTCCTTAGCTTCTCTTCAAGTTTGATGGCAATTTGGTGGCACTTCTGAATGGTGTCTAGAGTCAAAAGACTCATCTCATCTTGTATGGTCCACTTTAGTCCATTAAGGTATCTTTCTACCTTAACCTTCTCATCCTTTGCAACTCTAGATCTCATGCAAAGTCTCTAAAATTCTTCAATGTATGAGTTTACATCTAGGTCCTTTTGTCTCAGTCCTTGCCTTCTCTTATGCAATTAGATTTCATAATCCTCAGGGATATAATCATCTCTTACTTTTGCAACCGTAGCCTTCCATGAAGCAATGGGACTCTTTCCTTGCTTCTCTCTCTCATCTTGGATGAATTTTTGCCAAGTGAGTGCAAACCCTCTCAGTCTAGCTTTTGCAACCTTCACCTTTTGAGCCTCGGTGATTCCATCACACTCAAAATGATTTTCTAGTCCCTCTATCCAGTCAAGAACTATCTCTGGATCCATCTTTCCAGTAAAGATTGGAACTCCTTCTAGTTATTTTCCAATCATATCCTTTAGAGCTTTCAGGAATGGCTCCTCATTAAGGACAGGGTCAGCTTCAAGTACTTCATCATCAATGGCAAGATCTTTGCCTTTCCCTTCAACCTTATCCTTCACTTTATCTGATTTCTCATCAACTTCATCTACATTTTTCTCTAGTTGATCCAATCTATCTTAGAGCATTGTATTCTCCACTTCTTGATCATCCACTTTCTTAGATAACTCATCATTAGTCACCATTGTTGACTCTCCTACTGATTGAGTTGGTTCAAACATTAACCACAAGTCTGAACAACTGAGCTCTGATACCAATCTGGTGTAAGAGTTCCAAGGTTTTCTTTGCACTTGCTCAACTATGGAATCCACTTTTCCAATTCTACTTGAGATCCTAATCCACTCCTAATACTATCCCAACTCCACACTAAGAGTTAGTTTCTATGTGCTTAACCTTGAAAGATTTCCACCATTGAAAGTACTTCTTGTCACAATATCCTCTTGGATGATTCCAAGCTCAAACCTTCCCAAACATACTTATAAGTGCTACAAAGGACATGTTACTCTCTAATACATATAATTGACATCTCACTAATCCCATTTCAGTGGGTCTTCAATCCCAAAGTGATCGAGTTCCAAACTAGCTCTGGTTTAGGTCCTATTAGGCCTAATTCTCTAATAGCCCTATCTAGAGGGTTTTTCTGGATTCTTGCTAAAATATTCCACACAACCCTAAAAACAAAGTTAGGACTCAGATACCCTTTTCCAAGACCTCTATTATTTTCAAGGTTTTAACTCCCCAAACGATCCATACACTATTGTCTTGAAATGTAGGTCATTTAGGGCTATTTTCAAGCATTGACAACAATCCACTGATTTCTTGCTAGAAATGTATCAAGATGGATTAGTTAGGACCTGAGATCATAGATAGGGTTCATTTAGACCCTAAGGCTTCTGGAACTCCACCTGGTTTGTTTCTCTCAAACATGCCTTTGTAATGGCACTCAATTCTTTCCCTGTTACACTCCTAGCCGGATAGGCCTTGCTCGCCTAGGGAATAACATTAAAAATAGGTACTCGACTCTGTATGACTTCTCCTAGTGTATTTAAACTATAAATAGGCTCCCCTAAAACAATAATCCACCCTCAAGAGTTTCCCACGGTTGGATTTCATTCGGGAGCCATGAAAACACAAACTACTCTAGACTGGACCAGCAGACTCCCTACAACTTAACCAATTTACAAATGCTAACAAATCAACTCTATATTACTTGCACAAAGAATGAAAAAGTATTAAAAATAACTACTCAACACAATCCCAACATTAAACTTTTCAATTCAATCCATGTAAACATTTTTTAACTCACAATGCTCGACTGTTGCTAAAAACCATAATTGCAGAGCTTCTATTGCTATTGAAAACTTGCTTACATGATCAAAATCCTCGGGAAATGATCCACACCATACCTTAAGATGATTCTTCCATTTTTCTAGGCCTTATCCATTAATTTCCCACTCCTACAATTAGGGGAATCCAATGTTGTCGAGTTGCATGCAACATTTGCAAAAAGTTGCAAATGTTGTCATGACAACTTTTGAGCATCTTTGCATTTATGATTCAATCTATCTTTTTGGGCTTCTAACCCATAGATTTTGATGAATAAAAATCATTAAATCCTATTAAAGCATCTTTCTTACTATACCAAGTTCTAGGACATATTTAGACCACATTTCCCCATTTAAACCAAATCTAGGGACTAAACATTAAAAAGCAAACTAACTTAAACTAGAATGAAATTAGCACTAACCACTAATTCACCTAGTCACACACAACAAAAAGACCTTCTAAGGTCTTAAGAAAAAACATATTGACTTGGCTAGAGTCAGTTACAAGCCAAAACTAACTAGGGCTTTTAGGATAGCCTAGGTACTCCTGCACCACAAGGCCTTGGTTGTTCTTATTTTCTTCGCTGCTCCACATTCAACCTTTACCATGTTGGTGAATCATTAAAATTTCATGTAATAATGGCTTCATCTTTGTAATGACAATGTTTTTTCACCCTTCAACATTGCATTTGAGGCATTGAATAATTGTCCCTGAGATGATTGCTTTTTCATTTTATTGGGTACTTGGTTCATATACTTGTAGAAATATTTGCATCACCAAAATAGTTGCTTAATTAGTTTATGTATTGGTTTACTTTAAAGCATTATATTTGGTGCACTCTCTATAGAAAATATCATTGTTTAGCATTCTTTTGAGATCTTTTTAGTGACTTCCCTTCAATTAGTCTTTCATTAGAAACTTCATGAAATCGTTGCCTTTTGTATCTGTAGACACATCATGCTCTACTCTATTGTGTATGATACTCTTGGTCTCTATCTTCAATAGGTTTCCTTTTGAGGAGTGTCTCATATCATATCTCACTGTGATTTGTGAAGTTTTATCTCTAATATTTGACAAAATATGCATGCCTTTGTGACTTCTATTCTTAAGTCTTTTCTATGCCTTTCTGTGTAGTTTATGTTAGAGGTAACTGGCATCATACATATCATACATGTCCATCATTCTTTGGTTGATACTCAATTGATCTTTTGATCTTTGTATTTGATTCATAGTACATCTGTATTTGACACTTGATTGCCAATCTTTTGCATTGAGCAACCTTGTTCTATGTTCTTTTTTCAATAAAAAATATATTGTTCACATGAGAGATTTACATTTCCTCATTTAAAAGAATTGTTTTTAACATGATGAAACCACTATCTTTATCTTTGACTACTTCCCTATTAAGGTAGATATCATTGTCATGTCCATGTTGTTCTTCATCAGTAATGTATGGAAATCATTGTATCCTTGTTCATTGTAACAGTGTTTTGTGTCTCCATCCATCTTACCCGCATACCATCATTTGCATTCACTTAAATGTCTTACTGAACTCTGATAGTGTACAAAACTCATTTTAATATGATGAGATACTCCTTTATCATTGGATTAATCTCTATTATGATTCTAACAAAAATGATGTTCCTTGTCTCTATGATTACACTCATTGATCTTTGTTCATGTTAATTTCTATGGATTTGCTTCAACTGATAGTCTTAGTAACCTTTATACCTAAGAACATAGACTTTAATAGTCCTTTATTTGATTACCCTAATAGTGATCCTAGCATTTAATATAATTTTCATTAACTCCACTCTTCATTGCACTCATAATTGATAATAGCAATCACTGCAAGTCATATTGGATTTTTTCTTTGACCCTAATATTGATTGTTCACATAAAGCTCAACCAATGTTTTATCATTAATGGTTTCTCTATCATGCATTGTTATTAATGATGAATACGTATCGTTGTATCTATAAACCCTCTAATGACAACTATTTTTTGTCTCCTTCCATTACTATCACTAAGCATCATATCTCTATTTCTTGTAACCATGTTCCATCTTATTTAATATTGTCATGTCTCCATAGATCTGTTTTCCATCTTCTGTTATGTTACTATGATGATGTTTATTTCTTTTATTTTCAGCATCATCATGTCATGGCAATCCCACTAGGAAAATATTTATTTCTTATGACAGAGACATCAATCTATTTTTATAAGTGACATGTACCTACTTGGTTAGACTGCAATGGCATGGTATTGAATTGCACACTTTCCTTTATTGAAATATAAAATGATACTGGCACCATGTTGGGCTCAACCCTTGTGGGAGCCCATTTTACCTAACATGCTTGAAGTCTGTGATAATAGTTTAGAATATTTCAATAATGAATATGGTACATGTACATGTATAGTGAACAAACCTTGTTAGATAAAATAATGGAATTCAGATTTGTTGGATATTGATGATGTCTTTGTTTATTTTTCTTTCTAATACATGTGATAGATACAAACTGATTTAATGCTTTATGAGAGAAATCTATGCATTTTTTGATGTTGTATAAGTAAAGATCTGAAATCCTGAGCTCTAACACAATTTCTCCTATTTCCTTGCAGGTATTTCTAGGTGGCAAGGCAACTTTTAGAACAAACATGTTGAAGATGCTACATTTCGACTATGGAGATTGTCTCTCAAGTAATGAAGGATCCCTCTTCTTTCTTATGCTTTAAATTTACACATGTATTGTTTTATTTTATGAATCATCACACCAATCATTCCTACGGATTGTGTGGGACATTGTACTTTTGACATTTATGGATAAAGAAAACAAACTTCTGATGCAAAATTTATATAATTTTATGTTGTAAATTATTTGCATAATAGATCTGAAATCCATTAGATATCATTTCTTTCTTGTAAACAATACTTATCAGAATTAAACATGTACCTTTCATATTTAAATGCAAATTTTTTTCTAGCTCTATCTGATTTAGCTAAAATTGAAATTAGGTAACAGTAATAAAATGTTCATAAGACACATTTGTTGAAAGTTTGGCAAATGTGTAGAAAGTTAACTTTATAACTTGAATGAATAATTAAAAAGGCACAACACAATGAATGTTTACAAACAGAGTTAAGTGAGCTTGACCATAAAATGAAATTCATCGTTATGTGCACTTGAGCTAGAGTAGTAGTAGGATGAGAGACCTTCCAAGAAGTTTTAATGCTTTACCCCAATGAACAACACCTATTTATACTAAGCATTGTGGATTTTTATGGTCATGAATTCTCATCAACCACTTCTCATAAAATATGGATTTATAAAGATTGAGATAGGTTGTTGTGACCATTTCTCATGAAATGTTGGTTGACAAATTGTAGAGTCAAAACTTTCATACCACTATTTGCAATTTAGACTACGCTTTTGTAGCCACTTTAGTGTTCATTCCCTAGCATTTGAGTAGGCTCATTTCAGAACTTTTATCAACCTTTTCCCTCTCAAGATTCTCAAAGTCCTTGTCAGCAATAATCTTTTAGCCTCACCTTTGCATGAACCACGTTTTTATTTTTCCATCTATCATTTTTTTAGCATTGTTTTCTTGGACACAAGTGTGTTGCGTGGATGTCTGCACATCGTGCATTCATCCTACAACATCTTAACATTTAAATGTTAGTCTTATGCATGATTTCGACTTGTCACCCACTTTTGTGGGTGGAACAGCCCAAAATCTTCCAAAATGATTTGGAAGCCTCTTGTTACAGCCTCTTCTTCCTTTAAAATTCATCTCTTTTATTCATTCAAGATCTCTTAGAAAGTTCTCTTGAAATATCTCTTAAAATATATCGGCATTTTACAGCCTTTTCTTTCTCTCTTGTGATCTCCATAGCTATCGTGGTTTCCTCAAGCCTATTTAGAAATATCTTTCTATCTCTCTTATGCCTTTGAGTACCATGGGATTTATTGCATCCCTTATCTATCAGTTATTTCATGTAATAAAGGTTTTCTTCCACTAGCGGGGTTTGTTTTTGTTTTCATATCTCATGTAATAGGGGTTTTCCTCCATTAAGAAGGGTTTGTTTCTATTACGTTATCATTTATTTATCTTTTCAATCTATCTATCTATCTAGTCGTTGTGGAGTTGGAAACACCAAAATAGGGACTTGACTGTGGCAAGTCTCCAAACAGCCCCAAATATTTTTCCTCTCTTGTGTGTGTGCAAGTTTATTAAAGGCATTCAAATACACAGGAGTTTTCTTATATTAGATATCTATTTCATTCTATTTGTTTATATTATTTAAAATATTTTATTATATTTTTTACTTTTGATTTTTGCAGGTTAATTGAAGAATAAAGTTGGGTTTTCACTAGATTCTAAGTCTTCTTTGTCATGATCTGTACAGGACTATAATGCATTGCACTGGTGTACTCAACTAAGACTCCCAAATTCAAACCAAAAGCTCTTTTTTGTTCATACTTTTCATTTTATGTGACCAAAATATTTTTTTTTGTAATCTTGAATAAGATATCTTCACTAGTTTATCTAGTTGGAGGTATCTGAATGGGTGTTGTGAAATTGACTCTCAAAGGAGCATGGTTTCCTTCTTGTAGGGTCAGATTTACTACACTACATTTTGGTGAACCCAACATGAACACTACTTTTATTATATTTTCAAAAAAATATTCTCCATCATCCCTTTGAGCTATCCTCTCTAAAAAAATGACAACTCAAAGTTTTCTCGACAAAGAAAATTTTTGGGGCATTGTCCTAAACCCCATTTTGTGTCGTCATTTTAGAGATAATACATCAACCTTTAGCTGACTTGTTTATGCATGATTTCTTCAATTTGGCTTTTTATTTTCAAAAATCATTTACTATCTTCCATTATTAATTCAATTTCTAGTTTTATTCAAAGTGCTAACATTGCTCCTTTTCATGCATGTGATGGTGACTTGGTGGTGCAGGGCACCTCCCTATTTGATGTTTTGGTGTTGTTTAGGGTTGGATTAGGTGTTTTTTTGTGTGTTGGAATGAATTCCAAGGGGTTGGATGCAATGACAAGTTAACTTCATGTTTGTAAGAGCCTTAGTGCTCATTAGGTGATTTAGGGTCACTTTGGGCTAAATTTGTGAAAAGTTGATATTTTAGAGTAATATGGGTTTGAGATGTGTTTTAGGACCTTACATATCCTATCTAGGGTCATCAAAGTCAAACTCACCCATCGAGTTGACAAGGAAAGTCAAAATGCACAAAGTGCAAAAAGTTGCTAGCAACTTTGAAAGTTGCTCGAGCAACTTTTG
This sequence comes from Thuja plicata, assembly GCA_018584345.1. Taxonomy (NCBI): domain Eukaryota; kingdom Viridiplantae; phylum Streptophyta; class Pinopsida; order Cupressales; family Cupressaceae; genus Thuja; species Thuja plicata. Next base: position 1,283,902 of record MU224462.1, on the reverse strand, counting down.
CAAGATTTTGCAAAATGTAGTTAGATCAGTTGTAACTACCCCATGCTCGGTATATGAGCATGGATTCGATGTTTGGGAATGGTTAATGAAATTTTGGATTGCAACAATTATTCTTGACACTTCTGTACGGATGACTCTAACTGGTTTCTAGTATTCTACATTGTTTCTTTGCTACTGTACGGCTGTGTACAGATTGGCAAAGCAGATTAGGTCCCATGGAGATGGATTGATTTCCATTGGCTTTCATATGCATTAGATAATTTTCTTTGAATTTCATTAGGTGTAAAGATACAATTTTTTGAAGGTCACTGGTTTGTAAGTGACAGTATAGTGTTGTTTAGATAGAAATGGCTCTACCCTAAAATCCCAATGGTGGAATTGACTGAAACCATGGGGAAAGTAGGGTTAGAATCTGTAGATAGGGTTTTGGTTTTAATTTTTTTATTTGCAATTCATTTTCTAGGCCAAGTAGGAAGCCCTATGGCTGACTGGTGAATCCAAGTGAGCTAGGACAGGGAGAAGAAGGAATTTGTTCGAGCACTCATGACCTTTTGAAAAAGACTTAGTGGCATTTTCAGATTCCCTAGATAGTCTCCTAAAAGAATTCAAAGGTGGAAGGAGGTGAATCAGAAGTTGGAGATCATTTTAACAATTGTTTATGCTGACTGGTCCAGATGCCTAATTAATAGGCTAAAATCTAGGGCCTGCAAGAAACTAGGGTTATGGGTGCTTCCAGAAGTTAGGGTTTTGGATTCTGACAGTGTTGGTTGATACCTTGAATATTTTCAAGGTCTTGTGTGGGTTCATTTGGGGAGTTTTGGAGTAATATCCCTAAAACTATGAAAAATAGACCTACTAGGAATTAGGCAATTAGGCCTCCTAGTGAAATTGAGACCAATTGGATTGGGAATGAGTCTAGAAGTGTTGGAAAGGGTGCAGAATGACCTTGGAAGGGCCAAGAAGATAGGTAAGAGTTTGAGTACATGTATAGGAAGATCCTAAGAAAAGGTTTTGCATTCTAGGAGGAGTTCTAGTGAAGAAAACTAGGCATTTGGTGAACTAGTTGGACTAGTTAAGCCTAAAAACTATGGAATATTCTAAGGACCAACTATACCTTGGAGGAGAAGTTGGTAGTGAGGGTCTTGGATATCCTAATTGAAGGAAGATTCAACAAGGAACAACCATTGGATGGTTTGGCTAGACAAAGAAGAAACTTGTTGTGAGAAAAAGCTCTAGAGTACCAAACCCTCTGCATTAGAGTGGTATCAGAGCCAGAATATCTTGAAGACTGTGTATGTCTGAAGTGGAAGAGAGTCAAGAGGTAGATAGCATGCCTCCTAAGGAAATGAGTAGGGATTCCATAGTGGAATTGGTTCAGGGCCTCTTGGAGAAGGCTAGTGTGTCTGAGACAAAGGGCAGAAAGAATATCATTGAATGGGGAGATGAGAGTGATGGAGATGATGAAAGTCAGACAGAAGAGTCATCTAACAAAGGGAAGGAACCTGAGATGGATAAAGAAAAAAAGGTATTCTTAGATGCCTTTAAGTCCCTAAAAAAGGATAGTATGGAACATATACCCTATTACTATGGCAGCCTGATTGGAGAAGAGTTGTTGGATTGGCTTGAAGCCATTGACAACCAATTTGATTACAAAGAAATCTCAGAGGAGAAGAGGGTTAGCTATGCTAAGGATAGACTCAAGGGATCTACATTGGTGTGGTGGAACATGATGCAGGATGATAGGGAAACCAATGGAAATAAAAAGGTTGTTTCTTGGGAGAGAATGAAAATCAGATTGAGGGCACAATTATTGCCTACTGATTATGAGATATAGATGTATCAAAAGTTGCAGAACTTAAGACAAAAGGAGATAACAGTGAGTGCTTACACCGAGGAGTTTCAAAAGTTGATCCTAAGGGCTAGGAGACAAGAAGAAGAAATGGAGAAGGTGGCAAGGTATCTCAATGGGTTGAGACAAGGGATACAAGATGAGATTAGCATGATGGCTCCTGACAGTATGCACAAATGTTTCCAATTATCCTTGAGAGAAGAGGATAAGGCTAGAAGGAGGAATGACTTCCATCAAAGAGGAAGAGGTGGTAACAATAATAGAGGTTTTTAGAGAGGAAGGAGTAACTTTGGTAGGGGACAGAGCCCTAATAAACAAGAAGATAATCAGTCTATGGATAATAGTGGGGGAAATCAGTTTAGGGGATCCTTTCAGAGAGGAAGATACATAGGAAGAGGGCCTCCTAGAGGGAGATTTCAATCCCAAGGAAGATCCAATTTAGTCTTTACTGGTAGGTGTTACAACTGCAACCAAGTGGGTCACACAATGGGTAGGTGTCCTGAAAAGACTTCCTTATGTTCAATGGGGGATAGAAGAAATCAGTTGGTACAAGAGGATGATACACAAAGTGTTACTTCTCCCATCTCCAAGGCAAGGCCAGTAATGGATGGGGAGAACTTGATGTTAAGAAGAACTTTGTTGAAAGTGCCTAGCACTATAGAGCCACCTCAAAGAAAGAATTTGTTTAAGACAACTTGTAGGTCTCATGGAAAGATTTACAAAGTGATAGTGGACTTTAGATCCACTGAGAACATAGTATCCACAGAGATGGTGGAGAAATTGAAATTGAGAAGGATACCTCATACCACACCCTATAAGGTTTCATGGTTGAACAAGGGTCAACAAATAGTGGTAGATGAACAAACCTTGGTAGAATTTGAGATTGGTGAGTACAAGGACAAGGTCCTATGTGACATACTG
>MU224462.1:1249933-1274226 GCA_018584345.1 Thuja plicata | reverse complement strand
TCAGGTGCCAAGGAGGTGAACTCTGCATCTATCTGGAGAATCCTGAACTGATCCATGGTGCCAAACAAGGTGGAGAACTTGTCCCACATATCCCTGGGTGTAGTCAGACCATCCAGGTGGAACAGCAGCCCATCTGAAATGTTCATGGCAATGAGGCTCATTGCCTCATCCAACCTGTTTCTGTGCATAAGCGCCTCATAAGGCCTCTGAAGAACTGGTTGAGCCGCATCCATGCAGGACCATAAACCTCGTGACATGAGGAGTCTGGTCATGTGTGGCTTCCATGTGTGATAGTTATGTGGTGTCAGCCGGGCCACAGAGGGGTCTGACATCGAGAGAAGAATAAGACTGAAGTAGAAGGGTCTTTCTGAAATAAATTGCAGAAAGTAAAATGCACCCCCCCACAATGTATAATCCTATCCCCTGTACACCACAAATTACTATGAAAGCACAAGAAACAAGAAAAAAACCTAAGTTCCAGAAGCAGAACAGGAGCACAAATGAAGGTATGCCTTTGACTGAAAAAAATGGAAAGAAACTAGAAAAATTAGGAAATGAGACCTACACCAATGCGACGGGCTCGGAAACACCTTTTCGACGATATTTTGTTTTCCGAAAAAGGACACTGTATGCCCAAGTTATGAGCAAAAAACCGACAGGTACCCTGAAGAGTGAGCTTGCTGGAAAAAACCAGGCACTGGGCTAAATTTGACGCCCGTATGGACGTCACGGCCGTCAGAGCGGCGCCGCCGACGGTGGTGGTGGTCGGGCGGCTGCCGGGTGGCCTGCGGGTGGCACTGCGGCCGGGCGGCGCAGCCGGCGGAGGTGGCGCCCGAGCTGGGAGGAGGCGGCGGGCGGGCAGGGTGCGGGCGGTGGCAGAGCGGCCGGGTGGCGGCGGCGGGCCCGGGTGGCGGCGGCGGGCCCAGGTGGCGGCGCGGTGGCTGCAGCGCGGTGCGCTGGCTAGCGGCTGCGCGCGGGTGGCGCGCGGGCTGCACGGTGGTGGCGCGGTGGCGGCCCGCCCAAAAACTATTGAAAATGCTTTTTTTTTTTTCGAGTTCTTGCCTCGATATTCGAGTCGTACGGCCCTAGGAGGCCAAATATTTTTCCCTGTGGTCACAGAGGCCAAAATAGTCAAACTTTATATGTTTTTCGACTCTCTCGGGCCTTCTGAACGCAATGGCAGAGTCCGTTTTTGCTCAAATGACTCCATAAAATGGCGCCTCCTTCAAAGTGACAAAAAAAACAAAAAAGTTTGTGGCTGTCGTCTTCAAATCGTGGCTTCACAGACCTTCGATCAGGCAGCGACAGGGTGGCTCTGATACCATGTAGGATTTGAGAAACATGCAAATCCACAGAACCCGAATACACCTACATGCAAATGACCTGATACAAAGTAGAAGCACAAAGACGAAAAAGCAGAACTCAGAGATGCTCAAAAGACGAAGCACAATATTATTCTCTAAGTTATCGAAAAACAATACAAAGTTCAGCCTATAAAGGTGAACAAACCCTAATAACAGAAAAACTAGGTTGCGCAATATAATTAATATAAAGTATCAATTATATGCACCTAAGAGATAGCTTAAGCGAAAAAGAGTAAGTAAACTAACTAATTACTCTAACAAAACCCTCTGCATCACTTGGCTTTGCCTATGTCCCTATATTCCTTTAAATCCAATTGTAAAATTCCTTCTATTACAGAAGGTATTTTGTTGCAAGATGGAATCATTAATGTATTTATTGATGTTACCCTGCCATCCCTTCATTCTAATGCACTCTCTTCTCAAGATGGTGCATTAGTAAAGGATGATTTTTTTATCACATCTAATCTCTTAAGGGTTGATGTTGAGAAATTTCCTTCAAAAATTTCTGCTGCAAATCTTGATGAGTCTATGAATGTGATTGAAGTCTTTTCTATCCCTCGCATGTCAAAGAGGCCACCCATTTATGTGACTATGTCTAGTGTTGGAAAGAGACACTACTCTTAAGGATTTATATGTTGTCATTGATGGAAACTAGATTTTCTCCACATGTTTGTTTATTATATCTTGTTCATACCGAATTATTGAAGACAAAATTGGCTAAGTATGGCACATATTAGACAATGTACAAGTTTCAGGAAATGGTTCAACACGAACACCCAGTTTTGATTTTTGAGATGTGATCCTAGGAGGAACTTGATAGAGGCATATTCTATCTTATTCCAGCTTCATAGCACATAAATATTTTATATGATCAAGTTATGGGATTCTGTACACCAGGAAATTGGTTATCAGTAAAGAATAGTGATAAGATACAGCAGATCAACATGTGATCCTAACAGATCAATTGGATGACCAGTTTATGATATTTTGGACATAGATCCAACATGGGAGAATGGTTATATGTGATTATTAGAGGTTCATGTTATGTTTTTCATATGGGTTTGTCCAACTCTTCACACACTACATTGCATGTTCTTGAGGCCGACCTAGTGATGATTTTATTTTTTAGTATCAGTATATAAGAACGACCTGTTTAGTTGTTTTGAGTGTGGTTTGAATACTATGTATGCGAAGGATATGTGAACAAAGGTTCATTTCAATAGATGAAGAGTTTTGATTCAGTTCACTGCACTTAATTGGAATTGTTTGGCATTTTTAGATGTTGTAGTCCAGTTCTATCTTCTTGTGGATTATTTTCCATACCTTTGTAAGGCAGTTACCCTTTCTAGGGTTGTATCCCTTACTATAATTGAGTAGTGAGCTCTAGGTTGTAAGCCTAAGTGCATGTGTATTCCCCTCTTTGTACTTAAACCTTTAACATGGTAATATATTTCTATAGAGTATATCTTGTGGGTTCCATCCCCATCATGGTTTTCCCCCTAACAGGGTTTCCACGATAAAAAAATCATGGTGTTAAGATGTGGATTCTTTTTCTTTGTTTCAGTTATTTACTTTTTATTGCATGTGCTCTATGGTTGATAAATAAGTTTGATAGAGTTAATAATTGCATAACACTGATTCACCCCCCCCCTCTCAGTTTTCCTTAATACCAACAATTGGTATCAAATCGTTGTGCCTTGGAGGAAGTCTAGCAGCTTGAGGAAGATCTTGATGGATGATTTAATTGGTTCAAGAAGTTTTCAGAAGCATGTGTTGGTTGCACTTAAAGATCTTGATCAATCTACTGCTTAGAACATGGAATTGGAAAGGAAACTTAAGGAAGCTGAAAATTTCCTTGAGACTTTGAAAGGAAAATTGAACAAATGTATGGATAAGAGGAAATATTGTGTTAAACAACTGAACAAGAAAGGAAATATGGATGAATCTCAAGCCCTAAAGGAAAATACAGATGAATGTGAGTAGCTTGCAAAATACAAAGAAAATATGAAGCATGAGATGAAATCCATGGTGATGAAGATGACTAAGGAGAATGAGACAAGGAAGAAGAATGAAGAACGTCTTGAACAATCCTTGAAGGAAAAATTTGATGAATGTCACAGACTGAATTGTGAAGTTGAGAAGCTACAACTTTATATAGATGAATCTAGACATAATGAGAAAGAACTTGAAAGGGAAAATAACATTCTCAAAAGTGAACTAGGTTCTATATATGAGTTCAAAGAAAAATTGAAGGCTAGCTCAACAAAGCTTGATGCACAACTAGGAAGTCAGAAAATGAAAGGAGACACACATGGTCTTGGTTTTTAAAAGGGAGAGAGTTTCAGATCTAGTCAAAGAAATATCTTGCCAAGCAATCAAAATCACAATCCTAAGAAGTCCCTGATAAAATAACGCAATGCTCAAAATTTCAATGGTAGATGTTTTTTATGCAATAAACTTGGTCATAGGACTGCACAATAAATAAAGAGCGAATGCTACATATTTTTTTGGTCAATGCTTCAAATGCAAAAACTATGGTCATAAATCAAGTGAATGCAAGATGAACAATACTCCTAACAAAGGGAATGTTAGATGCTTTTGCATGCAACAATTCTGGACATATTGATAAGAACTACAGATTAAGAGGAAATCAGCTAAACTATAGGAATGGTTAATCCAATGTGGCATGTTACAAATGCAACAATATTGGTCATATTGTAAAATTTTGTAGACTTGGAACTGTGAGATGAGCGGAGGGGGTTCGGTGAGCAATAACTTGCAGAATAATGATAAGGGTAAACCGAAGATTGATGTTGAAGAAGTTAGAAAGAAGATGAGCAAGACATGAGTACAGAAAAATAATTATGATACTAATCAAGGATCTGCACCTGCACCTGGTGTGGAAATTTCTTCAGGAAATTGAATTAGGTCATAGACCTAAGAGGGAGTTTTGGTTTTTGAAAAATACTTACAGGCCCCTTAATATATTTGATATATGGATGTGATCATTGCATTCTGGTATATCAAGATGTGTAGATCACGATTGAGATATCTTAGCTGGAATATGAATAGGTTTTGAGGGTTCACAAAAGATTTTGTGAATAGCAATTTGAAGACAAATTTAACAGCTAGGGTACAGAGCATGTAATACACTTCACTTTTAGACATGTAAAGGTTCAAAAAGGGATTATCACACATCATTATTCACCTTGTGACTTAGTGGAAGCAATTGAAGGCAATTTGAAAGAGATCCGAGGCGATTTATAGAGATTTCACAATCTAACCCCTTTTTCGACGGAAAGAGGTATTTTTCATCGTGTAGTTTGATATTTTGAGTTTAAAATTATGGATATACTACATATTGTTGTTATCACTGAGTGTCCTGGGTCGAAGTTTAAGAAACATCAATACAAATCACTAGATGATGATCCAAATGTTGCATTTACTTCTATTCCTTAAGGCCCACTCCATGTAGAAGATATTAGGGTATACATACATTGTAAGCAAGAAGAACTAGGGGATCATTCAATTTATCAGTTGTATAAGGATTTTTCTATGAATTCCAAATTGAAAGATGAGTATAGGGTTTTAGAGAAAAATAAATTTGCTCAAATTATGAATTTCCCTACATTTGATAAGAAAGATTGGATCAGGTGTGTCTTGAGTAGGATTCATGATCAATTCAACTTGTTAGATAGACCTCATAAGATTACTAAGGAAGTACTTGAGATTGTGACTGGTTTTAATGCTTATGGAGAAGTGCTTGCACTTAAGTCTATTAAGAAGGATTTTGTCACTGAACTTATGGGTTCGCAATGGGATAAGAGAGCTATGACTATAAATGATATCTTATAGCCAGATGCCAGGTTTGCTTCTATGGTTTTGGGTTACAAAGTCTTTCATTCAAGCATAGATAACTCAATTTCAAGCACTATCATATACACAACATACAAAATGGTTAAGGAGGATGGTGATTATGACATCTATGAGGCCTTGAGAGTTCAGCTATTGGAAAACCTTGCAAAAATGAAGGAAAAAAGAAAATGTTCAAATATGATTCTTTGGTGGTATATCTTTTCTTTTACTTCATCAATTATTTCCCTGGTGTTGGATACATTCAATGGAACACTAATATGCTAGTGGAAGTTCAAATAGAGATTTCTATTATATCCTTGATAGAAAGACAAGGAGAAGTACAATATGGGGTTATTTCAAGATTTTTCAAGAATAGGTGCACTTGAGGTACATGATTCTGAAAGACATTGTTGAAAAATAAGAGGATTTCATATATTTCATGGTGGAGAGTGATGATTGTTTGATGGAGGCAGTGGAGCCTAGAACTTCATGGGTTATGCCAATGGGATATGAAGTTGATCCTCGTATTCGTAAAGCCTATAATAAGGATATACTGGAGAAACCTATTCATCCAAATGAAGAAAGGTTTGGTAAATACAAGGAAAATAGTCTTAAGGTGCACTTGGAGGTTAATAGGCCAACTAGAGAAAGAAAAATCAGAAAACAAGTTGAGTACTTGGCAGAAGACTTTGGCATCCATGTTTAGAAGTTGAGAGAAGAAAGGAAAAATAAGGGAAGAATGCAGCAGTAGAACCAATTGGTGTTGATGCAGCTACACCAAGCACTACCCTTGTGGCATCCTCATCTAAGACAAGACAGATAAGGAGATCAACTTCATCTTCATCTAGTCCACCTTCAGATCCTACTGCTACACAACACACTACAACTCCTAAGGTAACTTCTACTTCAAAATCAGTGAGCCCAAAGCAAAGAACTCAACCTAAACCATTCAACAAGAGAGTCAAGACAAAGAGTTCAAGAAAGTATCAAGGTGTTGATGATGATGATGATGATGATGAGGAGGAGGAGACTAATTCAGATGGTGTAGTCAAAGATTTGAGATCTGAAGGAGCTAAAGCAACTAAGGAAACAAAAACTAAACCATCTGATGAAGAGCCTGCAAGCAAGAAAAAAAAGGTTGATACTAGTAAGCCTCATATGACAGTTGATAATGTTGTAAAGAATTTGACAGTTTATTGTATTTTGGTGTCACTAAAGAGATATTATAATAGGTATGATGAGAGTGAACAGAGAATACATGAAGAAAATACTATTCAATATTTGAACAAATATAATAGGTCACTAGTTGAGATTAAGGGAGACATTCCAGGCGAATTGTTTGACATATTGGAGATTAGAAGAGCTAATGCACAAGTTAAAGACAAAAGTATTAGAGAAAATTTTTTGATCAATCTTTGACCTGTGATAGCCAAATAAGAAATGAACAACATACTTGAAGAAGCAAAGACATAATTTAGGTGAAAAACAAGACTAAACAAGCTTATGATTGGTAAAACCAACGAGGTCATAATAGATACAAAGAAATTTCTAGCAAAAATCTTGTTGGAAAATAATTTTGAAGTGGTTTCGAAGGATGATGGAAAAGATACTCATGATACCATTGTTCATGACAATGAACCTTTATGATATAACATCTAGTGTAAACTCTTTGACTCATGCCACTACAACTTCCCGCGTGAAGGGTTTTTGGAAAGAGAATTTGTATGTCGGGTTCTGCTGGTCTGTTGGCAAATTGCGGCGGGGGAGGGCATTATGTGGTGTGCCCTCAGCCTTTTGTGGCTGGGGCCTATGGTTTTTCTGGTTATGCTTCCTACGCTAATGTGGCAGATTTTGAAGCAGATATTATCGCGACTTCATCCTTTGTTCTTCCTCTTCTTGGGAGGGGGGATTGCCGGCTTAGATCTGTTACGCCTATCTCTGTAAGTGACCCTTTAGTGGTAAATCTAGAAATGGATATAGTTGATGAGATTTTTAACCATGCGGAGGACTATTCCTCTTTTGCTGGTATTTTTAGATTCGGGGGTTTTTGGCCCTCTCTTTCGGATTTGCATGCCTGGATGTCCAAACATTGGGAGCCTTTTTTGTCTGATTCTATTCAGATATACCCTATGGTAAGGGGATTTTTTATTGTGAAATTTGACAATACAGAAGATCAGGACACTATTTTGTGTAGTTCTTTCACTTGGAAGGAACATTTTCCCTTCATGGCCAAACCTTGGCATGATGATTTTGATCCTTCTACTGAATCTTTCAATAAGATGCCCTTATGGGTGAGGCTTCTGAATCTTCCCCTGCATCTTTGGATAGACTTTGTCCCGGAGGCTGTGGGCGAGGCTATTGGGGAGTTTGAGATGGTTGATTCGGGTTCTTCTAACATCTTTCACCCGACATACGCCTGTATCCTTGTGGAGGTTGATGTCTCTAAGGTTCTCCCTGAGATGCTGACTCTGGCCTGTCCTCGGGGCTCTTGGATCTAGACCCTTGATTATGAGGGAATTGCGTTCAGATGCAGAAAGTGCCACAAGGCTGGCCATATTGTTGTCGGGTGTTTATCAGATAGAGTAAAATTGAAGAAATCGCCCTCTTGGTGGGTGGGCGTTGATGACCACCATTATACAGTTCAGAAAATTTCTAAGGATGGGGGTATTGTTGACTGTCCATCTCAGGATTCTCCCACTACTAATGCTTCTAATGTCGTTGTTAAGGATGTTGTCCTAGAGGATTTTTTTTTCTATCCCAGACGTTGTCCTGGGTCAGAATGATTTTGTTGTTCTATCAGGCGATGCGGCTACTGTCCCTGCTTGGATCGCTGATGTTGTCTCTATTTTTGTTGTCCTGAAAGATGGTGTTGTAGTTTCTGGTGCCCAATTTCCTCAGGGGGGACTGTTGTCCCTGTCCCTGTCCCTGTCGAGATTGCTGGGTGGACAACCCTGCCTCTCAGGTTGTGGGTTTCTCTACTAAATCTTTGTCTTGGAAGAATGACGCATTGTTGATGGAGGAAGGATGGAAAACTGTCAAAAGAAAGAAATTAAAGTCTCCCAAGCCTCCTTTTGATATGAGTTTAAGGTCACATAAGGGTGGGACTAAATGATTATCTTTCTGCCATTTTTTGTTGATTGTTGTTCTAGTCTCGGTTTCCTTTTTGTGGGAGTGTATGCTTGTTCCCTTTGGTGTGTTTGGTGTTGTTTCACTGTAGTATTTTGGTTCTCTTAAAGCTCCATCTTTCATTTTTTTGTTGTAAAAGGTTTTGGGTCCTTTCAAAACCTATTTTTAGTTAATCAAGACAATGAACCTTTAGATATCACTTTTCATGTTATAGACAATGCTCCTAATGTTTACATTTCTAGAATTCCAATTAGTTTATCTGTTGATGATACTGAAAATGATAAGGATGTTACTGTTAATATGGAGGATGATGTTCAGAGAGATTATCAGACAGAGAAAAGAGATGTCAAGGTGGAAAAGGATGATGAAGGAAAAAGATAAGGATGAAGATGAGAAAGATACAGTTGCAGATCAGAAGATCAAATGGAAATTGAATCAGAGAAAGTGGAAGAGAGGGTGACTGAAACAAAAATAGAGGCAAGAGACATTGTTGAGGAAGTGAAATAATTCTTAGAGGAAGACAATACTGACATGGATGATAAGGAGATCATTCAAGGTCCAAACAAATTGGATACACTCAGTCCAGTATAGATGATGAGACTTGCATCGATGGCTCAAGCCAAGGCAAGGAAGAAAATATTGAAAACACATGTGAAGGACAATGAACTGATAGCTCTTGCATCTGATGTGTTAGGTAAGATCATGCCTACTTATTTGAAGGATCGGAATGATAAACCATCTGGCCAGCTTGAGAACTTAATCACTATAGTAAGTACTCACTTTGATTCATTAGAAAAATATGCTATGACCAAAGTAAAGAATGATTTTAATGAGAAGAGATTCAATGAATTATGTGCTTTGAATGCAAAAGATAGGACATCTCTAGGAGTTGGTATGCAAAGGGTTAAAGATGTTTAAACCAGAGAAGGAAAGATTTATCATGCATGCATTACCTATCCTAGATTTGTTGATGACTTGGAGAAGATGATAAAGGAGAGTGAGAAGTTGTCTGATTTGTCAACATCATTTGATCCCTTGAGAATTTCAGTTTCCAGTCATGAAAGAAAGGTAGTTTCTCTGATAGATAAAATTAAAAGCCTGATTACAGAGAAGGAAAGAGTGATTGGTAGGATCGGTGAGATTAGAAGTTTGATGGCTTCTAAGATGAACATTTTGTTTAGTGGTTTGAAAGAGGTTGAGATAGCTTATAATACTCTTGATGCACATGATCTTCTTCCAACTGAAAAGCTTGCTTTTGAAATATGTGGACAGGTCTATATTATTGATAGCCTGAAGAAGAGTTGGGATAATGGTTTTGGTGCTTTGAGGAATACTTTTTCAGATGTCTTCATGATTTTGTAAGTATAAACAGTACACTTGTACATATGTGGCATATCTATAGGATTTTGGGTATAAATTTTGGTTGTAGACTCCTCTACCTTTTCCATTGATGTCAAAGGGGGAGAGATATAGAGTGAAAAATGTATATTCAGCTCAGGGGAGAAAAGGGGAGTATGAGAGATTTTGATTTTTGGAGCAGTTAAAATGTTTGACATTTTTTACACTTAGTCATTTTTCACTAAGTGTTGCCATCAATGCCAAAGGGGGAGATTGTTGGCAAGAGACACTGCTCTTGAAGATTTATATGTTGTCATTGATGGTAGCTATATGTGCTCCACATGTTCGTTTATCATATCTTGGTCATACCGAAGGATTGAAGACAAAATTGGCCAAGTATGGAAGAGACTGGACAGTGTGCAAGTTTTAGGAAATGGTTCGGTACGGACACCCAATTTGTATTTTTGAGATGTGATCCTAGGAGGAGCTTGACAGAGGCATATTCTATCTCATTCCAGCTTCACCATACTTAAATATTTTATAAGATCGATTTATGGGATTATAGACATCGGGAAATTGGTTATCAGTAAAGAATAGTGATAAGATACAGTAGATCGATATGTGATCCTAACAGATCGATTGGACGATCAGTTTATGAGTTTGAGGACATAGAGTCAGCATGGGATAATGATTATATGTGATTATTCGAGGTCTGTGTTATGTTTTGCATATTGATTTGGCTGACTCTTCACATGCTACATTATATGTTCTTGAGGCCAACCTAGTAATGATCTTAATTTTTTAGTATCGATATATAAGATCTACATGTTTAGTTGTTTTGAGTGTGGTGTGAATACTATGTATGCAAAGGATATGTGAATAGAGGTTCGGTTCAGCAGATGAAGATTTTTTATTTAGTTTACTGCACTTAGTTGGAACTATTTTGGCATTTTTAGATGTTGTGATCCAGTTCAATCTTCTTGTGGATTGTTGTCCATACTTTTGTAAGGCAGTGAGCCTTTCCAGGGTTGTAGCCGTTACTGTAATTGAGCAGTGAGCTCTAGGTTGTAAGCCTAAATGCATGTGCATTCCCCTCTTTGTACTTAAACCTTTAAGAGGGTAATATATTTCTGCAAAGTATATCTTGTGGGTTCCATCCCCACCATGGTTTTTCCCCTAACAGGATTTCCACGATAAAAAAATCATGGTGTTATGATGTTGTGGATGCTTATTCTTTCTTTTAGTTCGTTACTTTTTATTGCATGTGCTCTATGATTGAGAAATCAGTTTGATAGAGTTACTAATTGCATAACATTGATTCACCCCCCTCTCTCAGTGTTCCTTAATACCAACAGCTATTCCTTCTCCAAAGAGGGTTCTTTCTATTTGTGGTGTTCCTTTCAAAAGGGACTCGCTAGATTTTTTATGGGCAAATTCCAAAGCTCCTTCCTATAGAATGGTAGCTTATACTTATAACACTTGAAGAAATAAGAAAAATATTAATAATCCAACTTCTTTGCCACCTCAACCAAGTCTTCCTCAAGTAGCTGAACCTCCAGTTAAGCAACCAAGTGACTATTATATTATCAAGCAACTTCATGTTACTCCCACTAAGATCTCACTATGGGATTTGCTTCAAACTGCTCTAATTTACCAAGCTATGCTTCAGGAAGCTCTTCAAAACATATGCTACCCTCTTCTACTTGGCCTATGGATACAAATGCATTGATAGATCATATTCAAGTGAATTCCCCGAATATCATGTTCTATCCGCATGAACTCTCACCTCAAGAAGTAAGAAATGCAGTATACTTACTAATGATCATTGTGTATGCTAATGGTGTCGACATTAGGAAGACTCTCATTGACACTGGTTTAGCTCTTAATGTTTGTAGTCTAGACCTATTGCCCAAAATAAAGGTGGATCTGAATTCGCCTGTTGCATCTTTGTTTATTCGTGGGTTTGATAATACTGGTAAGACAACTTTAGGCATTGTTATTTTGCCTTTGAAAGTTGGACCAGTTGTTATTCCAACCTTGGTGTATGTTATGTAAGGGCCTTTACCCTACAACCTTCTCTTGGGTAGACCTTGGATTCATGCTTTGGGAGTGGTTAGTTCTACCCTTCATGATTCTCTTAAGTTTGTTTCTAACAATTAGGTGGTAACAATCAAATTTGACCCTAATGCCATGCATTTATGCCAAATGGAAGCTATTGGTCATGTTTCAATTACACCTACCTTTCAAAACTATATTCCATTATTATATTCTAATGTGCAGACAACTATTCTTGTGGTGTCTCATAAAAAAGACGTTCATGAGAAAGTTGTCCCTAAAGAGGATACTCTGAAAGAACAAGATCGTATTGCTAAGTCTAGACCTTCTCCTCCTTCATCTCCTTCCAAATCAAATGCGTGCCTTGGTGATGATTGGGGTTCTTTGGACTTTGCAAATTCCTTTAGTGGAGAATATAAAGTCGACCCTATCCACCTTCACATTCCCAAAATATGACTCTTCACATTCCCAAAATATCATTTGCACCTGCTGGCAAAGATGATAATTCTTTTGTATTGCAGGAACATGTAAATACTTTGATTATACCATTCATGGTGATCCTTCCCCTCTTGAGGAGTTGCAATCACATTATGGTCAAGGATTCAATATCCTTTCTAAGTATGGATTCAAAGGAGATAATACTGGATGCATGGAACATGGCTTTAAGATCCCTTTGGAACCGAAATTGCGTTCTTTTATGAGGGATTTGGGTTACAAGCCTTCTCCTCTATCTTGAACTCCTCCATCATCTAATGTATTTATGTCTTCTTGTGAGAGGTTAAGCTTTTCTCCACAAGAGAAAGGCTTGCTTCCTGCTCCTCATTCTTTATCTAAACAAGAGCATATGTTGTTGTGGATTCTCAAAGCCCACTTGATCACTCTTCTTCCTACATGAAAGAAGCTCCATATGAATGATAAAGCAAGACACTCTTTTTGTGTTTATCATCAAGTACTGGGTCATTCTACTAGTGAATGTAAGGCCTTATCAGAGAAGATACAACAACTTCATGAATCAGGTGTCATCAATCCTTAATCTATTGATATACCATCTTCTTCTTATAGGCATGACAAGCAATATTGAGGTTTACCTCTATTCTATCCTTTCTACATGTCTATTTTAAAATCCAATCTTATCTCATTTGCCTTTGTGGGGGCCAATCCACTCTCTTAGCTCATCTTTCTTTGTGGGGGGCAATCCACTACCTTATTTTATCTGCCTATTTGGGGCCAATCCACTATCTTATCATGTTTGCCTTTGTGTGGGCTAATCTAATCTTCATTTGTTTGCCTTTATGGGGCCCAATCCACTATCTTGTCTTATCTGCCTTTGTGGGGGGCAATCCACTATCCTATCAAATCTCACCCTAGTGTACGTCTATCTAGCTTTTGCTACGTGTACTGGCATGATCTAAGTAGCCCTATCATGTGACTATCTTTCTTTTGCTACTCACATCGGTGCACCATCTAAAGCCGCCCTATCATGCAACTATCTAGCTTTTCTACTCGCATCGGCGCACAATCAAAATCACCCTATCGTATGACTATCTAGTACAATACAATTTGCTACCCATACCCACTTAATTTCCTCGATAGTGGCCCTCTTCCATAGCAAAGTTGGTTATATTGAGTGTCTTTTTCGATAGTTGCTTTCCTCCACAGCGGGGTTAGTGCTACTAATCATGATCATATGCATGACCTCTAGCAATAGAACAAGCTAGTGTCTTAGTCATGTGTTGTCTCTTCAACATTGGTTATTTCCTTGTCTTTTGGGTGCATTCTTCCTTGAAGGAATCAGTCCTAAAATTCTACTCTCCTTGTTTAGAATTCATCTATGTTGTTTCTTGTATTTTGGGGACGATGCATTATATTAAGACAACCTTTTTCATCAAAGTCTCTTTCACTTTGCTGACTCAAAGCTTTAGTTTGTTTGTTGTGTGTTCTTATTTGCACTAACCCCATGTCTTTGTGGATTTCATGCGCTAACCTTCTTGTCTTGTGCAACTTTTTCTCTCAACACATATATCTTGTAGGTCTTCACCCTGGGGGCATACTTCTATGGTTTGAAGAGCTATCTTCTTCCTCTACATTATCCTTTTGGTATCATGATGTCATTTGCTTTCATTAGATATCCTTTAGCATGCATATTCATTTAGATTCATAAGCCCGCTAAAGTGGGGGGAAATGTAGTCAAAAATTGCATACCCCCATTTGCAATTTAGACAATACTTTTGTCGCCACTTTAGTGTCCATTCCCTAGCATTTGAGTAGGCTCATTTCAAACCTTGCATCAACCTTTTCCCTCTCAGGATGCTCAAAGTCAATGTCAGCAACAATCTTTTAGCGTCGCCTTTACATGAACCGCATGTTTCTTTTGCCATTTGTCATTTTTTAGCATGATTTTCTTGGACACTAGCGCACCGGGTGGACGTATGTGTGTCGTGAATTCATCCTGCGATATCTTAACGTTCAAATGTCGATCTTATGCATGCTTTCCACTTGTCACTTGCTTTTGTCGATGAAAACGACTAGAAATCTTCTAGAATGGTTTGGAAGCCTCTTTTCCCAACCTCTTCTTCCTTTTGAAATCATCTCTTTGCTTCATTCAAGCTCTCTTGGAAAGTTCTCTTGCAATCTCTTGGCATTTTACAACCTTTTTTTGCTCTCTTGTGATCTCCATAGTTATCTTGGTTTCCTCAAGCCTATTTGGTAATATCTTTCTATCTCTTTTCTGTCTTTGAGCATCTTGGGATTTATCACATCTCTTATCTATCATTTATTTCATGCAAAAGGGGTTTTCCTCCACATTAGCAGAGCTTGTTTCTATTTGCATATCTCATGTGATAGGCTTTTCCTCCATTAAACGAGGTTTGTTTCTATTATGTTATCTTTTATTTATCTTTTCAATTTATCTATCTATCTAGCTGTTGTGTAGGTGGAAACACCAAAACAAAGACTTGACTAAGACAAGTCTCCAAACAGCCCCAAACATTTTCCTCTCTTGTGTGTATGCAAGTTTATTATTAGTATTTAAATGCACGGGGGTTTGCTTATATTCTAACTATTTCATTTCTATTTGTTTTTATTATTTAATATCTTTTATTATATTTTTTACTTCTGATTTTTGCAAGTTATTTGAAGAACAGAGTTGGGTTTTCACTAGAATCTGAGTCTTCTCTGTCATGGTCCATACAGGACTACAGCGTGTCGTGCAGATGTCCACACACCGCATTGGCGTCCTCGACTACAACTCCCAATTTCAAACCAAAAACTCCCTATTGTTCGTACTTTTCATTTCTGTGACTAAAATATTCATTTTTTTTATCTTGACTAAGATGTCTACACTAGTTTATCTAGTTGGAGGTATCTGAATGGGTGTTGTGAAACTAACTCTCAAAAAGGGCATAATTTCCTTTCTGCAGGGCTAGATTTTACTACACTACACAAATGACTCAAAACTGCACAAATGAAACGTTCTAAACTCTTAAATCAACAAATGATTTGATACATTGCAACATCAATTGTATGAAAATGGATAACCTAAAGAGTTCAACTGTAAATAGGGCATAACACACAACATATTGTAGAAAGTTAACTGGGCTTAACTACGAGGGAAACTTTATGGTTAAGCCTTGTTTGAGTGAATATAGTACTAAAACAAGTTACTTCCATGGAAAGTCTTGTACTTTACCCTAGTAGATACCATTCATGTTCATGAAAGAAAAATTGTTGTGAACGACTACACTTTAAACATAGGTTGATGAAGATTTACTCAAACTATCCAGCTGAATTCCTATAAATAATGTATTCAGGGATTTTATACAGTTTCTATAAAGAATGAATAACTCAAAATAAACTCACCTCTTCATGCACTTCTCAAACAAAAGATTGCCCAGAAGAGAATAAGCATTTTGATGTAATAAGTACAATGGTTGCATTGGATGGCGTATTACATTTCATTTTCGTTATTGCTGGGGTCCTAACATTTTTGCATACCGAGGGTCATCTATCGGTACTGTCATTATTGCTGTTGTCCTTATTTTTTTATTCTTAAGGTTTTATTATATAGAAGAATCGCCATTTATATTTGCCACTCCATTATATCAGCTTAACAAATATAGACAGCACTGATTTATGTTTGTTCCAACAACTACCACGTTAAAAGAAACGATATCACTTTGAATATACTGTCTCTTATAAGAAGCATTTCAAAGAAATCCAAATATGATAATATACCTCTGATGTAGATATACAAATTATTAAGTAGAAACGTCTTTATGTGATCTTAATTAACTATTAAGTTTAAATGCCACCATCAATCTCTATCTATATGCTGAATGGGAGCAAAGATTCAAAGCTGATTACAGAAATATCAAACTTCCGCTAATTTAGACAGAGAACGCTCCAGCACCATTCATTCACGTGTTCATTTTGGATTTAAAATTAAATTTCTCAAATTAATAAAAGATACAGATTTCAAATTCCTCCAAACCCGGAAGTTGGTCGAAACAAATAAATGGACAGAATATCATGCTCAATTTCTCATGATGCTTGTCATTCTTTCCCCAAATTTGAAACAAGAATAGCAATTTCAACAACGTATTAGCCCTATCATGATGATAACATACATCTATGGAAGGCAGCATCTACAGGGTTGCTAGTAACATGGCCCTTACTTTTGCCCTGAGGTCATCTGGAACATCTGTGGCATGCGTTGGAGATTTAGATCGTTCTGAGGCCAAGACTTCTACATCTTTTGACAAGTTGACAGCAGATTTCTCTTTATCTTCTTTAGAAGAATTTTCCTTGGAAAATATTTCTTTCATGTGTTCTTTCCCATGAGCAGATCCTTTTCTGTGTTCCTTACCACGAGAGGAATCCTTCATATGTTCTTTCCCAGAAGAGCTTTTTGTATGTTTCTTGCCAGCGACATCCTTGCTTCTATGCCCATGCACAACTTCTTTAGAATCGTAATGATGTCTCTCCCCAGAATCATCATCCTTAAAATTCGAGCGATGTCTATGCCCCCTATGCACATCATCGCTTGATCTGTGGGAACTGCTTTCATGATGTCTTTTACTAGAGTATCTGTCAGTGACAGAATCTTTATGACTTTTCCCAGACTCGTGTTTGTGACTCCTCTCATAGCTTTCACGATCATCACTGTTGTCATGCCGTGATTTTGAACTTTTATGGTAATCACTCTGACGGTTATGACGGTGTCTATGACCATGCCTATTTGAGTCTGGGCATTTAGCAGTTGATTTATTATCGTACTCTTCAGAAGCAGAAAGAACTCTTATCTGTCTACTTTCTTCTTTTGTAGTAGTATCAGAAGTTATGCCCTTCAGAGGATCCAGCTGAATTGTAGCACCATTGTAGGAGCTTCCACAAACTGTGGCCTTACTATCTGACTCATTCTGGAGAGAACCTGCACCTTCAGGTGTAGATCGGTCATTTTTATCCTCTAAGGCAGAATGTTCATTCTTGATCAGAGCTGCAAACTTTTTTGCTCGTTTTAGTCTTTCTGCCCTCAGCTTCTCTTCCCGTGACAAGCAAGATTCAGATGAATCTGCTTCACAAGCTGCAGCTTTAACCATAACCTTTGCAACTGAAGTGTCATCTTTTATCTTATTTGAATCATCCAACCTCAAAATGGATCCAGACGCACCTGAAACATCTTCAGACTGCTGGCCAGGAAGACAAACATCCATAACTAGTTTTGAAATAGAGCCAGATATTCCAGACTGTGGTAAAGCCATGCCACCATTGCTTAAATTGAAATTGGAAGCGTCACAATGGCTAGAGCTTACTCCAGCACTGCCAACTTCATCACTCTCTTCTGATATCCCTTGCAGTATCTTTCCTAAGCTCCTTCCATGAAATTTTTCAGTTTCAGAGGTTCCTCCTTGTTGAGACTTTCGTAAACCCCTTGTGGCAGCCATTACAATTGCAGCAGCTGCATCAGCGCTCATTCCACTTTCTTTCTTTTCATTATCCTTACCTTCTGTGCTACCTTGAGAAAAACCAGGAAAGCTTCCTGGCTTCTTTGTAGCTGCTCGAACTGCAGATGCAGCAGCTTCTGCTGTCATACCGAGAGGCTTTCCACTTCCATAATCAGGTCCATCCTTCTTAATGCCACCAAGTACTAATTTAAATTTTGTCTTTTTCTCAGAATCTGCTGTCCTTCTAGCTTGTGTTGTATTTATTTCGTCTGGTGTAGAGGCACGTGCAACATGTTGCGATCCATCTCCTGCTACATTATTCTTCTTCTTTGGTTGATTACTTTTTGTAAATTCGTTACGCCGCACATCAGAAGGAGAACTGGACTTCTCCGCTCTTGCATCATCTTCATATAACTCTCCCTGGCACATAGAAATAGAGCAAGAAGAATTTTATTTCTGGTTCCTGAATGACTATTGTAGTGAATGTTACTGAATCAAAAGAACAATCAGAGTGGATCCATCCTGCTGATTAACAAAGGAGCGTAATCCGAAATGTTAATGTTAAACACATACACTGTTTTCCCCACGCTGTGAATATCTAATGAGCTTAACAATCAGAATGGACAAAAAAGGACATACTTGTGCCTGGCCATCATATCAATTCTCTTTTTGTTACCAGTTTGAAAAATGTCGGCAATTTTCAATTTCAAAGGATGCTTCAGGGTATGTTAAGTTTCAATCACGTTGAAAATGCAGCCAAACTAGAAATTTAAAGGAAAGCAAGCACAACTTTTTATAGAAAACGATAGAAATACTATGGGCACTATGGGCATAACACAAGAAGAATTTAAACAAAGGATTATTCCTCTGAAATTATTGACTGTATAATAGGAAAAGTCATGATGAGAAAAACAGTTCACAGTTATCAAAAAAATCAAATTTTAGTTTTAAAATAAGTTTGTCCCAAGTGTATTAATTTGCAAAATCTTCTAGGTTCAATTATGTAGGTTGCTTAGGTTCTAACATTTTGGGTCTCCCTATTGAACCAATCCCTGAGGAAAAGTTTAAAGCCAACACATGACAAAGAGTTTGCATCAATATGATCGACTAATATAGCGCATAGATGCCACTACCTTTTGTGCTGCCTCCAGCAATTTAAGATAATACGGATGATATTGATTGGAGGAGAGAAGAAATGGAAATCGGCCAGTTGTTCTGTCTTGATTCACAATGATGCCTTCAAACTCCTTTCCATTTCTTGCAATAAATTCTACCATCTTTTGTACTACACGCTTTAAAAATGATGGTGGTTCCAATAGTGGTCTGCTGTCTGTCACTTTCTCTACTGAAGTCTTAACTGACAAAAAATCATTTTTTGCCATATTGTGTGAATTTGGGGCATCAGTCCCCAAACCATTACCACTATGCACCTCTAAATTAGAAGACAGCTTGGTAGTGACTAATGTATCATGATTTGGTGGTGCATCCGATTCAGTGCTACAAGTATCCTTGTGAGAGATCTTCTCTGCTGCTGATTCTGCTTGCTCTAAAACATTGCTGTT
The DNA here is from genome assembly GCA_018584345.1 of Thuja plicata. Classification (NCBI taxonomy): domain Eukaryota; kingdom Viridiplantae; phylum Streptophyta; class Pinopsida; order Cupressales; family Cupressaceae; genus Thuja; species Thuja plicata. The sequence continues at coordinate 1,254,984 of MU224462.1, read as the reverse complement.
GCCTTCACTAAAGGAATTATTGTCAACGGGAGAATCTAGTATTGAGGAACTCCCGTCTTTTGCAGCCACAGATTGATGAGTTATGCCTTCGTCTTCATCATCCCCAGTGCCATATACAGACCCAAGAAGTGACAGGCCCTCTCCGGCAGTGCTCTTTGCTATCTGTTCAGTACCAACTCTCTTTTCTGCTTCCAAAACTTCAGGATGATCAACAAGAAACCTGAAATAGATGTGAAGGTCGTGGTCGGGCATCAAGAAGCCAAAAGCTGGATTACTTCCCTGCTTCACTCTTAACACAATTTCTGACTGTCCTCCATGTTCACTCACAAATTTTGCTGTTCTTGCAATAATCTGATGTGTCTTTTCTGTAGGTGGCTGCAGGAACATATTCAAATATAATACCTTTTGTCAGAAAGACAGTTTCCAAAAGATCAGTTTATAACTTTATATGAATGCACATATTGTGTGCAAACCCTTACAAACATGTTAGGTACAGTAATTCAGTCATTCATTTACTCATTTCAGATATAGCTATCACATAAGACTACAAACAAGCAAAAACCCTTAGCAAACCATGCATGTGCATCCTTTGACAAAACATTGGCTGCTACCGCTGATGTAATCTCCATAAAGAAACAAAGCTATATTCTCCTAAGCCCACCTGCACAATCCTCTTAGTCATGACTCATCAGCAAGAAACAAGGTTCCCAAAATGGAAACCTTGTGTCAAGAACATGAGCCCTGCTCCATCTGAAACTTCGATGAGGGTAAGCCATATCAACGAGATTGAATTTTAGAGTAAATATTATCATATATGAATATGACATAATATCTCATTCAAGGTGGCAGAAGTTATTCCACGAAAAAGAGCTCTAGTGCTTACAAGATGAGAGAGCAAATTTTCAGGCACTGAAAATGGTGGCTTAAAATCAGAGCTCCCCGTTACTTCCTCTGGTGTCCTCGCAGCTGTGGCTGTCTCCTCGGAGCTATACAAAAAAGGGACGTTTTGGTATCCATCGCCTGTTGACTTCTGCCTCTTGGAAGCTTCTGCATTGGAAAGAAGAACCCTTGAGTCTAACGAGAACTTATAAAATATATGCCCACAAATCATACACACTTAAAATTACAGCACATTGATTCATAGGCATAAAATAATAGAAAACCAATCATTTCATCTAGCACCAAATAGAAGTTAGGACATGGGATAGAAGCCTCTTACTCTTCACTGGAGAATAAAACAATGAAGTCATATACTGACTGCCTGCCTGCAAGCTTAAAAATACATTCCAAGTGAGCATAAAAAAAAAAATTACGCTTCTGTAATATGTTTCATCGTAATAGGTCAAGGTGGGTACATTAGGTATATAGTGAAATGATATCCACAAATCTATTGCTGCTGTAGCAACAAATTTTTGATTGACAATAACCTTTTATGTATTCAAAATACCATTTTTTAGAGAATAAAGAGAGTTGTGAAATAGAAAGAAAATCAAGATGGAAAAAGAGTGGCATATGTTGGGTGTTCGGTACGGATGCCAAAAACTAGAATGAGAGGCTGATAAAACTATTTAAAAATTCTTTGAACTTTTTTTGATACAAGAAATTAGTCAAAAAAAAAAGTTCAACACCATGGAAAGATTTAAGCACCTGGTCTGAGGCCACTGTTGCAAATATCTAATTATTGTAATGATGACCTAGGTTCAAAAATAACTTAGTTAATGTAATTTGTGAATGTAGTACAACTCAAATTCATGAATCGGAACAAGTTAACAATCCCAGGGCACAATAGTATTGATATAATGGAGAAACTGATTTTAAAAAAATGGTCCAAAGTAAGGGTTTCACGGGTTCATCTGTTGGCGTGTGGCCTAATTCTATAGGCACTTATTGCAATGATGTTCTAGATTAAAAAATTGTTGTGAAAATATAGTTTGTGAATGTAGTGCAACACACTTTCAATGCATTCTCGACCTCAAGAGCAGTAAGGCAAAGTGGCTGCTGTCTCCACTATTATGTAACGACAATGAGAGGGCATCCCACTCCCAGACAAATATAAAGGGAAAACTATCATTTTTCTGCATCCTGACGATGGCTCACAGAGTGTAACCCAAACGTTGATGCTAACAAAATTTACACAATCTGTTCCCCGAGTCATCTCACTCTTAAGTTCTTAACACAAAGATATTTCAATGAGTCTATATAGCACAAGCTACATCCAAAACAGCATATAATTCTTCCATTCTTCCATCTTACCACTGCTTTGTGGCTTGGAGTTACACCGTGAGGTTCCAGCTATCAGCCAGCCAATATAGGCAACTGATTACTTTGGAAACAATTTGACAGTATCAGGTACATGCATATATTAATATAGATTCAATAAATCCTTTTAGTCTGTTTGAGCCAGCATATCTGTTAAAATAAAATGAATCCGACAAATTTTATAGTTTCACATTGCAAAAAACACAAAAAGACATGAAAACAATTCTGAAAGCCAAGTTCTGATCACCACGAATTCAAAACACAAAAACATAGCGATGAATTAAAAATTAGGGTTGTAAAATCGTACCGTTCTCAGGAGGATCCTGCAGGTCCCTGTAACGCTCTAGATCAAGCTTCGCTTCGTCGACATCAAAGGAAGAACAAGCAGAAGAAGGACGCCTTTTCCTGAGGACCGAGAGATCTTGAAGCAGATGCCTGACGTCATAGCGATCTAATACGAGATTTTGGTCCCCGTTCCATGGCATTAGCGCCTCCTTTGAATTGATGAAGGCAGCCGTAGAATCGTCGTCAAAGAGAAGGGCGTGCCGTCCCACCAATTCCAAAGCCAAGTGCCCTCTTTCATTCTCCACCACATCCACAAACCCCCTCTTCTTTCCCCTGATACCGCTCGTCTCCTCCATTTTCTGATCTGTTCTTATCTATGCCTCAGATTTCTTATCCTCGTCTGCAACAGCCTTCTGGCACATACAACGCCTGGATTTACCTATCTCGATGATCTACTGCGCCATTCCAAAGATTTCACCCAAATCACAAAATTTACCTAATTTGGACACGCGATGGAACACTATGGACCAAAGGTTGGATCGAGGGCGAAGCAATTATCAAAGTTATAACACCCCTCAGAATTCTACTTCTTTCCACCTTGCCATTTTAAATTTTAGACTAACTATTTAATTATCCTAAAACTTTGTTAGCGTTTGTGTTTTTTATTGTACAATTTTTTTATATTATATCTTATAATGTAAAGGTTGGGGAATTTTAGTTTGTACAATTTTTTTAATGGAATTGTAATAAGAAGACCAAAGTTTATATAGTAAGAACATTTTTTTTTTTTAAAAGATTTGTTTATACAAGGTTAGTACGCTTAATAAAAATACAAAAAAAAATGATATTTGTCTAATTATAGTCAGTCTTTAACAAAGGTCACAAACTCCTTATAATTATTATTTAAATTTAAAAAAATTGTTTTGTTTTGTTTTGTTTTGGTAGTCATCCCAATCAAAAGAATTGGAAATCCCACATATCCCAAACTTGTTGCACACCTTTTATAAAAAGATAAAGAGCTTGTTTAAGAAAGATAAAAGTAAGTGGTTGTTCATAAGTTTTAGACTAGGAAAATTAGGTTATGGGTTAGTTTAAATAATTTAGGATTAATTAATTAATAGGATTAAGTGGGAAAAGGGGATATTCAATTAATTAAATAAATTGAATATTGGTTAAGGGGAATAATATAATTAATTTTTAAAATTAATTATATCATTAGGCTAAATTAAAAATATAATTAATTATTAAAATTAATTACATTATGTGGCTAAGATAAATTAATTAAATAAAATTTAATTAATTATAAGGTTTAGGTTAGTATGAATTAATGAATTCATAAAGCGGCGATTTTAGGCATCTACATTTTGCCCCTCTTTGATGTGGTACCTAGAAATGACATCGCATCAAAGAAGAGAAAAAGATTCCCCCATAGGGAAGGTGAAGGTTAAGGAGGTAGCAGTAAAGAGACGACAATGGAAAGGGTATTGCCTCTTTTAAAAATTGGCAGGAAAATGAAAGTCGTGGCAAGTTCTCGAAAAGGGAAGGAAAAGGGGAAAAGGGCTAGGAAGAAGGGGAGGGAAGTTACATGGTCAACAGGGTGACAAAAGAGGACAGGAGAAGGCATAGGAGGCCCGGGAAAGAAAAAGAGGACCAATCGGAGGGGTACAAGTAGGCTATGGGGGCCTATAAGGGATCATTTGTGCACTCTTTATAGAAGCAAGAATCTTTGAGTGGAAAGTGATGACAAATCCATGCAAGAGGGATCAATTGGGCGAGCAAGTGCGATGGTATGAGTGGTCGGTAGAGTACGGTGATGTGATAGGTTACCTATGTCACTTTGTCAATTTGTAGATTAGCATTTAAGTACATTTCTTAGGGAAATTAATGGGGAAAATGGTTGTCGAGCGATGACGCCAATTAATCGATCGATGTCTTTGAGGATGCTAATCATGGGATTAGCATCTGCACATATGGGCATTGGGGGAAAATTTCCAATGCAGTCATTGATCGCGGGATAGACACCTCCACAATGATGGGATAAAGGGGTTGGGGCAGGCTCAATCAACATCTGCGTCGATCAACATATATGCTAACTAGTGTTTGTGTCCTACAAACCAGTGTCTCCACCTAGGAGATCCAGGGATTGGGGGTTAAGGGTAAGCAAAAGTGTTTGAGCACTCAGGGTAAATGGGATAAGGCTAATATGGGGAAAAGTTGCCCGAATGGCCACACACTAGTACATTTGAGACCTCTTTTCGATGGTTATGTGTCACAATTCTAACACTACCCCGTCGGGTAAGCGACACAGACCGATGTTGCAGTTTTGGTGTCAGAATCACTAACAGCTGGTATGTCCGTTGTTATTGCGACGGTATCGACCGTCGCAATATGCACTGGCTATGATGGTTAAAATATCATCGTTACACATTATGAGTGTCGCAATTACGACGGGTATGTGACTGATATGTTGTACATGCGACATCCATCTGTCAAATTATTCTGACATC
>MU224462.1:1231366-1243488 GCA_018584345.1 Thuja plicata | reverse complement strand
TTGAGAACACTTTGATAATTGAGTTTAAGACCCTTTGATAATGCTTGACAATCGTTATTTTTTGCTTCCCAGAGTTAGTTGAAAATGAGAGAGAAAGTTCCCCTTTTATATGAAATTAGGGCACAATGTTCTAAGGAGGCCTACATAGGATAATTAAATCATCATTTAAGCCTTTAACCCTAGGAGAGGACCTATATTAAATATAATTTAGGAATCCACACTTTGGAGCCTGAAACAGCCGACCCAGAAGCGGGAAGAAACTTTTTGCAAAGACAGACAACCCGGGAACTGCAGGGTTCTAGGTTTTGGACCCTGGGACAGGGTCGAGGTCAGACTTGTCCTAGGATAGGGCTGAGATCAACCCTATCCTAGGGTAGGGCCGAGGTCGACCCTATCCTAGGAGGTTGACCCTGTCCCTGTATCCCAAAAACAGAGTCCTGCAACCCAGAATGCAGAAATCAGTCCCGAAAGTGGTATAAGGAGGAGCAGATCAAGGGGGATGATGCAGAAATGGGGGGATGATGTAATGGAGGTCAAATACATCCCCTAAGGAGGGATAAACACTCTTAACATGGAAGTGATTCCATTTTAAGATGATACAACACCAAGGAGTACCATCTGAAATATTGACAATTTACAATCGTGAACAGTAAACCTAAATCAAATAGCTTAATTTTTTATCAGCATGTGTAGTCTCTGTGTATATGAAAAATGAATGAATTATCAAGATGAAATAAAACAGTGAACAAAATTCAAATTCAAGGCCTAATTTATCAAGAGCAACAAATAACGTCGAACCCCACAATAAAAAAAAGAAACACGCTTTGTCAACAATGTTCAAAATCCTGTCACCAAGCTTAGACATATGAAATCAAAAAGGGACATGTGTTGTTGGGTCAGCTCCTAGTAGTGCTTAGGCAAATCTGCATGTTCATCACCTGTGCATATGAAGTGGCTCTAATGGCAGATACAAATACTGCAAAAATTGATTGGGACAATGGAATTTACAAAGTAAGGAAAGGTGAGAGGATCAATCAAATAATCAAAAAATGAAACACGATTTGTCAACAATGTTCAAAATCATTAGGACTATAGAAAAATCATTAAGACTATAGAAAATCAAGCTCTAGAAATGGACGGTTCTTATGCTTTGCCATTACAACAATTGAGCATTCATCATTTGGTACTTCTTGGTGTATTCCATTTAAGTATGTCAGGCACAAAGTATTCCATTTAGATATGTTTAAAATTTTGCCAGTAATGATTTGGGGAATGCAATCATGCAAAGTATTCTCTAATCACACAACCAATGAATAAAAATTGAAATGTCAATTTCTTTAACAATGTAAATGTCTCAAGTAGACAAGATTCTCAATGGAATTGCTATGCGATATATCAAACAAACAAAGCACCAACCAATCAAATAGGGACATCACTAATAAATAATGCCAATCAATGATGCAGACAGCTCACGGGCATGGAAAAATCAATGAGCATCAATATCAGCATAAATCAAATGCCTAAATACTCCACATGGTGCCATGAGAGTAGCAGGGTCATGTGGTTCTCAAACAGTGAGCTCATAAACAATGCATGATGCCCTAGCTTGTAGCTCGCGAGCCATCAAGACATTTCCTCATGAAATGATCATAAACGAGGAGTACCACATAGTGAATATCAACAACAAAACAAATAAAGAGAGATCAAACAATTCACACAATGTCTTGAAGGTAATAGCAATGATGTCGTAGCTCTCAAAGCTCGCGGGTCATCAAGCATTCCAAATGCAAAGATGTCAACAATGCCAATATTAAACAATGAGCTCATAAACAATGCATGATGCCCTAGCTTGCAGTCTGCGAGCCATCAAGATCCTCATGAAATTACCATAAATAGTGAGTATAACATAGTGAACATCAACAGAAAAACAAATAACGAGAGATCAAACACTTCACACAATGCCTTGAAGGTAATAGCAACGATGCTCTAGCTCTCAAAGCTCGCGGCTTGTCAAGCATTCCAAATGCAAAGATGTAAACAATGTCAGTATTAACATTCATATTGTGCCATTAAATCAACAAATGCCATCAAAATGAAATTGAGTTAATGAGAAGACAAAGCTCAAATGCCTACCTCAAGTCATGGCTGCCATATGAAGATCAAATGCTAAGGAACTATGTTATAAAATTTCAAGGCATGAAATTTTATAATTGTACATATATTTTCTTCGACTCCCCCACATTGTAAACTCAATGCTAAGGAGCAAAAAGTATGATGTCAAAAAGTATAAAATTTCATGCCTTGAATTTTTATAACATAGTTTATGCCTTGAAATTTTATAACATAGTATTAAACAATGAGCTCATAAACAAGGTCGTGTCTATGCAGCACAATATTTTCACCTTAGTTAACAAAATATGTTGTTAACAAAATATGCTAACAACATGTATGTTAGCCTATTGTGTTTGTTTGCAAATTACTAACACATGTTAACACAATAGGCTAACATACATGGTGCTAACATATTTTGTTAACAACATATTGTGTTAACATGTGTTTACTAAGGTGCAAATATTGTGGTGCATAGACACGACCTATAAGCAATGCGTGATGCCCTAACTTGCAGCCATCAAGACATTGCCTCATGAAATGATCATAAACAGGGAGTACCACACAGTGAATATCAACAATAAAACAAATAAAGAGAGATCAAACACTTCACACAATGCCTTGAAGGTAATAGCAACGATGCTCTAGCTCTCAAAGCTCACGGGTCATCAAGCATCCCAAATGCAAAGATGTAAACAATGTCAGTATTAACATTCATATTGTGCCATTAAATCAACAAATGCCATCAAAATAAAATTGAGTTAGGGCAGTGCAAAGTGACAACTTTCCCATTTTACCATAGCTAGGGCCCTCTTTTACCATGCTTTATGAGCTTTATATGGTTGGTTGAGTAGGTCATTAGAATGTATATGATCAATCAAAGAAGAAATTATTATTTTTGGGAGTCTTTAAGTAATAACCAAGAGCTATTATTAATCCTCAGAATTTATTCATGGCTCTGCTCTGGTGCACTAACCGGTGAATTTGTACAATCGACTCTCTGGATGATCAGATCCATTTTTTCTTGCATACTAAATATGTCACGATAAAGCTTTCTCCCTCTGCAAAGGTGGAATCCATCAAAGGCATAGACTTCCCTCTCATATCTCGGGGTGCTTTTCTGAGATCGGTGCTCTCTTCCCCTAGGGATTTACCTCGGGAGAGTAGCATTAAAGATCAATCATGCCCATGGATTCCTGCTTATCTGCAAGATACCAAGAGAGCTCATCGCTTCCGCTCTATTTCAGCTCGGTGTGAAGTCCCTCCTCGCAAACCTTCTTTTATATTACCCACTAAAAACAAGTTTTCCAATCTTCGCTCGACAGATTCAAACCATAATCTGGGTACTCCCTTATATTCCCCTCCTCATAAAAGGCATGTTGACCTCATCGTGCATGGAGTCACTCCTAGGGTTATGCAGTCCTTTTCCCCTAGGACTTTAGAGCAATTACCTAAGTATGGTAAACCTAAGCCTTCTTCAATTATACCATATTCTCTGTCGCATCGTAGAAACTTCACCGGGGCTCCAGAGAGGAATGATAGGAATTTAGGGATATCCACAAAAGAAACCTACACCCCCGCCCCCCCCACACCGAAGAAATGAAATATATGCCAAATCTGCACCTACTAAAGCTTTTTCTTTAAAAATTACAGCTGGTTTGATAGAAAAAAACATAAGAAATGTGTGCGTCCTTTGGGGTTTTTTGTAGGTGGAATGGAGTGGGATGTTTGTAAGACTTAATCACACCATGGTTAGAAAAATAGTTGAATTATAAGGTAAGTATTGTTCTCTTGCCTGAAAATTTCATCTTCTTGCATTGTAATAATTTAGATCTTAAAGAAAAGCTTCTTAGGGCAGGATGCCCTAGATACAAAGGTATATATTTTTTAGTATTAGATTGGTCTCCACTTTTTGATCCTGTAAAATTAACTAATTTCCAAGTTGAAAGATTTGTTCTGCTAAAAAATATGCCAGTAGAATTCTTAAATGATGAATTGTTAAGGAAAATCGAAAACCTTTATGGAAAATTTGTAGGTTTCATAGATAAGGATCTCTTGTATGCTGATAAAGTGATCATTGTAAGGATGAACTTGACAACTAAAAATCTAAAACCTATAGATATAAAAGGAAAAACATTAACTCACAGAATAAACCCAGTCATTTTGCATAAAAATCTTGATGAACTAGGTAAGTTACCTGGATCAGTTGAGCCATTGCTTGGGAATTACCCTGGTTATGAATTAGGATTTGATGACCATACTAAACCCTATATGTATAATGTGTCCTTTTTTAAGGACAAAGGGGGTTTCATAATTATATCTCTACATCCCAGGGTTCAACTCAACGACCTATTATCAGATCCTACCCTGATTACACCCACCACTGTTAAAAATACAGGCAATCTAAATGATATAGTAGTGGTGGAGGAGCCTTTAACCCACGGCTCTGATGCTCATTGTAGCAATGCCACTGCCCTACCCCCCTCTAGACTGCCACATGGTATATCTTACATGATTCCCTTAAACTCTGAAATGGTTGAGCAACCTCCCCTCCTAGGTTCACAATCAAATTTGCAAATCGAAACTGGATTTAATAACTTGTCAGGAAAAGATAGGAATATCTTGAACATATTTGATTCCTCCGAAAACTCAATTATGTTTTGTAATAAACTAGGAAAAGATAGACAAGATCAACTTCTAGGAGAAAGGATCTGTAGCAAGGTAGGTATCCAAGAAAATTATAAAGAAAAAAATTGGTTGAGTTCAGAATCATAGGGGATTAGGGTCTCCTCTCATACCCGGCTAGACAAGGATGAAAATGACATTAAAACCCTAACTAATGATAAAATCTTAGGAAATACTAAGAATCTGATAGAGGGGGGCCCTAACAGAATTGATGGTGTTTGCCCCTCTTATTCTGAGCTCGGGCTGGAGCCTCTATCTGATGGTATTAACAAAATTAGTGGTGTATGCCCCTCTAATTCTGATAACGGTCTGGTGTCTCTATCTGATGAAGCCAACTTTGGTTCCCCTCAGGATAATGTGCCTATTAGTGAGGCTCCTTTAGATAATGTAACCATGGATCCTACGAAGACCCCTGATTTTGGGCTCTCTACGGAAGGCATATTAAATTGGTCCCAGAAGAATGTTCTGGTAACTTCTGAAGAACAAGGGATTGTATCCGAGACTGATGCCCAAACAGAGAAAGAAGTAAAAATTATCACTGAATTTGTTGGAGACACCCTCCTTGACAAGCTGATTTATATGTTTATGGATGAAATATGTGATAAAGATGAATTTTTATTACAAAGGTCACTTCTTATCAAGGGCATCGAGGATATGCAAATTTTAGAGGATCTTGAGGCTACTACTAACCTTTTAGTTGAAATAGATGACTTAGAAACTGAAGACCCTTATTCCTATGGTATTTCCTTTACACAGATTAGTAAAGAGACCCCTGATTGTGAATGAATTCTAAAGAAGAGGGGTAGGAAATCTAATGGAGAACTTAGAAATAGAGATGGAGAAGCTTCAGGTCAGGTCAAAATTATGACTCTTTTTTATGATGGGAAGGGGAAATGCCTTCCCAAGGAGATATGATTGTCCTTTCATGGAATGTTAGGGGTCTTAATGCCCCTAACAAGCAGCGGATTCTCCAACACTGCATAAATAGTACTAAGACAGAGCTAGTATTAATACTGGAAACTAAGATGTGTAGGGAGGAAGCACTTACTTTCAAAAAGAAACTTGGATTTAGAAACCTAGAAGAGTCACATGCTACAGGTGCATCAGGGGGTTTAGTCATTATCTGGGATCCTAGATCAATCTCCTTTAATATCATAGAAAAACACCAAAATTAGATAGCCAGTCAGGTAAGGAATTTCAGAAACAACCTAGTTTACAACCTCATTAACGTGTATGGTCCCACACAAACAAAAGATAAACTCCATGTCTGGACATAGATTGAATCCTTCTTTGGTTCTTACCCTAATCAACTCTACTTGATTGGTGGGGATTTTAACACTATCACTAAGCTCTCTGAGAAGAGAGGGGGCAGTACTAAACTACCGCAGGTTGCGAATAACCTTAATGACTGGGTCCCTAGAAACTCTCTACTAGAAATACATATGGAGGATAATGCCTTTACATGGAATAACCGAAGGAAATTTTTTTGTAACATTGTAGAAAAGCTAGATAGATTCTATATCCATGGGAGTTTGGCTGATGTTAATGCAACCTTTAATGCAGAAATACTTCCCATTTATAGCTCAGACCACTTCCATGTCCAGTTACAAATTGTTGTTGACTCTAGGCCAAAGAATTGTCCCTTCAAATTTGAATAGATGTGGCTTCAAGATGAGAACATCCTCAATCTCATTAAACATTGGTGGGAGGAAGCTCAGGTTTCAGGTTCAAAAATGTATATAGTATCTAGCAAACTTAAAATTATAAAGAGAAAATTGCTAGAATGGAATTCGGAGAAATTTGGAAATATTTTTCAGAAAAAATTGGCTTTAGAAGAAAAACTGAAGGAGGTAAACTCACAAGTTATCTACTCTAGAATGGATAAGGCATTATACCTAGATGAGAAGACCCTCTTATCTGAATACAAAGATATATTTTCTAAAGAAGAGATCTTCCAGCGACAGAAATCTAGAGAATCATGGTTAGAAGCAGGAGACAAAAACACAAAATTCTTTCATAGTACTAAACAGAGGAGGGTAACAAATAGAATTATAGGGATAAAGATAGATGACGGGAAGGACCTCCAAAAAACTTTGGATATAGTCGATGAAACAATTAAATATTTTAAATATATATTGAATAGCACAGGATCCTCTAATCTATGTGAACAGAATAAGATGCTCAAGCATATTCCAAAAATAGTAACACCCCAACACAACAAAATCTTATTGGAAAAATTTACAATAAAAGAAGTAAAGGAGGCCTTAATGCGTATGAACCCTGATAAATCACTAGGGCTTGATGGTTTCTCAGCTGCCTTCTATCAAAAATGTTGGGGTTTCATAGGAGAGGAGGTTACAGAGGCACTGGAAGGAGTTAGAAATTCAGGTAAAATCCTGAAAGAAGCTAATAATACCTTTCTAGCCCTTATTCAAAAAAAGGATAAACTGGAAAATCTAAATGATTATAGACCAATTGCACTTTGTAATACCTTATACAAACTACTTTCTAAAAATTTAACAATCAGGCTCCAAAAACTATTACCCCTATTAATTAGTGAGGAACAAATTGGCTTTGTTCCTGGCTGATCAATATATGATGGAGTCATTATAGCTCAAGAAGCTATTCACTCAGTCCAAAACAATAAGTCTCCCAGCATGTTAATAAAATTAGACATTAGAAAAGCATATGATAAAGTCAACTGGAGATTTCTGTGTAAATGTTTAGAAGCCTTTGGAGTTGCAAAAAGTTGGATTAACCTTATATATGAATGCATATCTACGCCTATGATCTTTGTCTTGATAGATGGCACTCTGGAAGGATTCTTTGGGATGTCAAGAGGGATCTGACAAGGGGACCCAATGTCCCCGTACCTCTTCACCATCATGGCTGAAGCCTTGGGGAGAGCTATACATTCATAGCAAATGGAAGGCAATATCAAAGGCATCACAATTTCCAGCAATCTGGAACCAACTACCCATCAACAATTTGTTGATGATACCATGATTTATGGTGTCAGTGAAGAAAATGAAGCTAAAACATTCAAAATTATCCTATATTCTTACACTGCTGCCTCTGGGCAGGAAATCAATGAAAATAAATCTGAAGTATTTTTCTTTAATACAACTAACAAGATATCGTAGCAAATCTATAGTATTCTAAACTTCAATCTAGGAAGTCTCCCTTGTAAATACCTTGGATTGCCTATAGATAAGGGAACAAGAACTGCCTCTCTCTAGAATCCAACAATAGAAAAAATTAAAAATAAAATGAATTCCTGGAAGGGAAAATGGCTTTCTTCAGCAGGTAGAGCCACAATAGTTAAATCTGTTTTAGCCTCTATGCCAATCTATCAATTAGCATGCATTAATCTTCCTGCTAATAAAAAAGAAGAATTAAATAAACACTTAAGAAATTTCTTTTGGCAAGGTACGAGTGATGTAAAGAAATATCCCTTGATTGCATGGGACAAAGTCTGCTATCCAAAAGATGAAGGGGGAGTGGGCATTAAAAACATTGGAGATCAAGGAAAGGCGTTAGGAGCTAAATTAGTATGGCGTCTTTATAAGAATCCATAGGCCGAGTGGGCACAAATTTTAATATCTAAATATTTAACTGATAATAACCCGAAAAACATCTTCAGGGAAAGGAACCCACCTAGAGGTTCCCGAATTTGGAATTTTATGCTAGAATGTCGCCACATTATTTCTAGTAAACTTACTTCGAACTTAGGGACAGGGGAAGAAGCACTCTTTTGGGAAGACTCTTGGGGAGGGTTTGAAGCTTTGGATAAACCTCAATTTACCCAGTCTAGGAACATTCTAGAACCCTCTCTGGGCTATTTTGTCAAAGATTATATCAAAATATCAACTAAGGGCTTTGGTTGGGAATGGAAGGATTTATCTGCTTTCAATCTACCTAGGGATGAAGCTTGTCTCCTTTTTGAGGAATTAAACAATAGACGTGTAGTCTTCAATGGTAAAAATGGCACCTTGGTATGGGATGGGGCTAAAAATGGAGAATATAACTCGAGGGATGGTTATAAAGCAATTAGAAGCAAACAAATCAGACCAAAGACTTTTATACCTACAAATCTTTGTTGGAACAAATACTGTCTGCCTAAGGCAGACATTTGCACCTAGATTGCTATGCACCAAAGGCTACTCACAATAGAAATATTTAAGAAAATGGGATATGAAGGACCTAGTAGGTGCCCTCTATGCGAACAGGATGAAGAAGACCTTAACCACATCCTATTATCATGCAATTTTTCAAATCAATGTTGGAAGTGGTTATGCTGCAACCTGGGCTGGCATTCTGCTTTCCCCAAAACCATTCTTGAAATGCTCCAGTCCTGGCCTGAATTAAAGAAGGGTAGCATTTATGCTAATTTATGGATCACTGCCCCATCAATTATCATATGGGAATTGTGGAAGGAGAGAAACAGAAGAATATTTAGAGATGAGAAATTGGATGTAAAATAATTGATCAATAAAATGGAAACAAGCATAATTGAATTTACTAATAATAAAAGTAGGAACCAACAAAAAAGAGAGGCAAAGATGTCTCGTTGGGATGAGGAAATCAGAGGAAAATGGGTAGGCCTCATCCTCCCACCTTTCCATGGTCCAGGAGAAAATTTATCAAAATCTAGAAGGGCAGAGTGTGTATGGACACCGCCATGTCATAGATGGTTTAAACTGAACTTTGATGGTGCATCAAGGGGCAACCTAGGTGTTGTGGGTATTAGTGGTTGTGTACATAATAGTGAAGGTAGAGAAATTGCAGTGATTTCCTCTCATATTGGTCATGAGACCAATAATAGGGCGGAACTACTTGCACTCATAAAAGGACTAAATATATGTAATGATCTAGGTATAAAAAATATAGAAATTGAAGGGGGTTCAGCCATAATAGTCAATGCCCTTAGGACAGGCTCTACCCCTAACTAGAGACTAAATGTGCTTCTCACTGAAGCCATTAATGTTAGCAAGGAGTTCTCCAAAATCATAATTAATCATATTTATAGGGAAGGCAATAAAATGGTAGATGAATTAGCAAATCTAGGAGTAGATGGTACGTCTATCCCTCCTGAGGTGCCTTCAACAAAAATTCAGGATCCTCAAAATTATGTAAATCTTATGGTTGGATAGAGCTTAGTCAGTAACCTTACTAGAGGCTAGCTTAAAGAGTGTTAGCCAAATATAATAAATAAATTACAGTTTAAATAAGTCCCTCTATTATTTAAGGTCTCTAAATAATCCTTACCTTGAAGCTTTCTCGGCGGGTATCACCTAAGGGTGTTAAAACTATCCCTCCAACATTACACCGCGCTAGATCTTAAGTAAGGTTCCATTAATATTGCTATAAAAATATGTAGGTATGTATGCACGTATGCACATTAACATGTGTGTATGTATGTAGATATGCACATATGAAAGATTGTCCATATGTATGTATATATGTACATAGGTGGGAATGTATGTAGGTACGTATGTATGTACATATCTTTATACATAGGCTGACAACCCTCTTTTGTTGTATACTTTGAGGCTGGTAGTATGCTTTTTCAATCCCAAGGAAACAGAGGTTACTGACATAGACATTCTAATAGTGTTAATGCATATATTCATAAAGAATTTCATAAAAGATATCCATAATCAAAATTTGGATATATGTGTTGAAACATCCTTATGGTTAGTAGTATAGGTACTTCACACCCAGACATACCCTTTGGATACTGATACATATAAAAATTAAATCTCCTTTATGATCGCTAGAAGGTTGTAGCTCTTATACAATGATAAGAATATATATACATAGTTATAAATACAAACATACATACATAGTAATAGATGAATTTTTATATGTCAAAAATTTGTCACATCACCCGTAACATTTATGATTCCTTTGTCATAAATATCATATTAACACTTTTGGGATCCACCTCACCTTATGATTTCGATCGACGAGTCTAGCACAAGTTGGCTACTCATGCAATAAGAAAAGGAGCAAGTTTAACAGATTAAAAACCACAAGTCTGTACTACTGCAATAAAAGATTCATTAAGTTAGGCCAAAATTGTGCTTAGGGACTGACAAAGGACAAGCTTACTTTAGGGTGAAGCTATCGGTGTCCTATATTTATGACATGAGCTGGCCAATTTTGCATTATTTATCATTGGCAAGGAAAATTCTCTTAGGGAAGATTAGCTCTCTGCAAGAATGGAGTCTAGGCTTATCACATACCAGTTCAGCGACAATCGGGCCATGACATTCAGAGGCGCTATTAAACCTGAAAGATGGAACAAGATTCTCAAGCCTATCCCGGAAGTTGCGAGAAGAGCGCTGGAGAAGGGTATGGGGGACAAACACTTTGATAACGCCTTCACATACCGAACCAATGGTAATATAGTAGGTCTCTTCTTAGCCCTGGCCACCTTTGCAGGTTTTAAAAAAGAAGATATCATGGAAGCCACAAAGTTAATCTTTGAAGATGAAATACTGGGAGGTCTGGAGGGTCTATAGTATTAATAACCAGCTTCTTGTGTTGTTTCCAGAATTAATTATGCAAACTAAAATAGAAAAGCTAAATGACATCCCAAATAGTCAAATGGTTCCGATGATTGTTTTCAAAGATGAGAAGATCTTTGACTCCCACTGGCCAGAGATGCAGAGAAATGTGGACTTTCTGTTCAAACAAATATTCAAAAAGGAAATGGATAAGGACTGGCTCATCAAATATTCACGCGATGAAGGTTTTGACATTCCAGAAGTGTTGGATAATATGGAATTGGAGAACTTCCGTATTGTTTCCCCATTTATGAAGAAGTGCTCGAAAATGCTGAAGGATTCAGAAGATGAAGAAGTGGCCATCATTATAATTAAAAAGGGTGAGGGTGAATGGAGCTGTGATTTGCTCCATAAGGACTAGAATAAGAAATGGGGTAAGTCTTAAACGGTTTGCAGCATCTATTATGGTAATATGATACCAATTTTTTATTTATAAAAAGACGAAGAATTAAGGTAGGATATAGTAGTGGTATAGTCTCAATATATATCTTAGAAGTAATGGATAAATACTATCAAGTACTAGACAACAAACTCTGTTACGAAGGATAAAGTTTTTGAATATATATATATATATATATATATATATAATACTTGTGAATTTCCTTTCACCTTTAAATAAATCCTTCTCCTCTGGAATACTATATCATGTTTAAATAGAATCTTCAAAATAGCAAATAGAAGATAGCTTCTTTATGATGATATAAGTGTGTTTATAAATATTATGTAGCTTTTCATAAGGAAAACAGGCAATACGAG
>MU224462.1:1197450-1211805 GCA_018584345.1 Thuja plicata | reverse complement strand
TAAATAAGATTATTTTATTTAATAAAAAGGAATTGTTTTCTTTTAATTAAATAAGATAATTGATGAAATGATCAAACCTTAGGAAATATTGAAATAATTGAATTAATTACGATTTGATCAAGGAAATAGATTTGAAATGAAAATGTTACAAAGCATTGATTTAGGAATTTGATAAATTAATAAAATGAAAAATGGGGCCCACAGTCTAGGCGACCATTTTAGGGTGCATACAGATGGGTGGTTGTGATAGGGAGCTCGAGGAGTCATATGCCTATAGGTATAGGGGTTCACTAGATTGCATTTGATTTGGCATGCTCAAATTATGGAGTCGAATATTGGATGAGCTACTGGTATTCACATGGAATCCTTTCAAGCAATGTGAGGACTATAGGGAGGATGATACACGATATCTAACTTTTTTTTAGATAGACTATTAGTTGCTGAGGTGGGTTATACACATGGTAGAGTGATACGGATTGAGCTGAGTTATGAGGTAGTTTGGTATCCAGTAGGGGTGGTTAGAGGGGGAATTTCACATCCCCATGTTACACAAAAGATAGGCAGATGGGGGTTTATGTAGATATTAGGACAATGAGGTCCAACTTTTGGGGGATGGAGCCAGTGCTTTGGGTGAGGTATCTAGACATAGAGGATGTAGGGATGATTGTAGAGTATGTTTCATGGTGGGTGCATCATAGGCCAATGAGACTGACCATTCCAGGTCAGTTAGAGGAGGATGAGCGAGGAAAGGAAGAGGATATGGAGGTAGACAGGGAGGAGGGTTGTCCAAATCATGGAAATGATGGAGGAGATGTTGGGGGAGGGATACCTAGGGAAGATTCATCAGGGAAAGGAGAGGCACGATCACAGAGAGAGAGGGCTCCTTAAGTTTCCAGACAGTGGGTGGAGAGGCCTAGGGCCAGACAGGGATAGGTGTAGGGAATGTGACAGGTACAAATACCACATGTTGAGGTACAAGGATAGGTGCAGTAGAAAGTACCACAATCACAGGTATAGGTAAAGGTGTCACCATCTCAAGGAGAAGGATAGGGCCTGGAGGAGATATAATACCCACTCATATTTTAATTTTAGTTTATGATGCCATACTCTTTTAGGCAGTGGTTTTAGTTGATTGACCGAATTCTTTTAGGCTACATTTCATGTGAGCTATTATTCTTTCAGTTGATGGTGATTATTATGTTATGGTCTATCATATGTATAGATAGATGTGATGATTTTATTATAATGATTGTTACATGTTGATTTCAGAATATGATGTACTTACCCCATACTTGCATGTGTATGGTTGTCTTATATGTGGATGTACTTGTTAATGTGTTGTCGTGGTAGAGGGCGGAGACGTAGTTACTTGCCTCGGAGAGATCCACATGTTTGACCAATCCCTATCATTGTTTTCAATATTATATTATATGTACAAGTGTGTTTTTTTGATGATAGGATTGTAGGTACATGGCATCGTCTTCCCTGAATTGGCAGGAGTGAGCGTGCCCATAAATATTCATCTAAATGGTAAAGAGGGGAGGTAACATACATATCTGAAACCCTAACCTAAACCTAATCATCCTAATGTTGGATGAGTTTCAAGTTTGACTACCCTATCCAGATTCGTCTAGTTGACAGGAATTCGAATGCCCCTTCCTTGAGTATGTTTGTTTTGCATGTGATTGCTTTCAGGCGATTTATTGGGTTTTGAGTGATTTCCTATGTTTAATGATTTAATGGATTATAGTTGAATTAAATATTTAATTATATCCTATGGCTATTTGGAATAATTAATTAAATTCAAGTATTTGAATATTTTGATTTAATTAAGTATTTAATTGAAAATTAAAGTAAATATGCTTTTATGATTAATTAAATAATTAAATATTTGGTTGCATGTATTATTGTGACATAAATATTTAATTTATTTAATTTAATATTTTATTAATTACATGTGCATGAATGTGTTGAAAAAGTATTTTCAAATTCAAAAATCCCAACTAGATATTAGGAGTCAAAGTTGAGTTGTGGCAAAAAAGGATATTTTAATTATTTAATTTTGAATTTCTTTCAATTCAAGTTGAGTCTTTTTAGGGATTGATTGAGGAATTGTCATGAGGGTTTGTACAATTAGGGGAAGTTGATTCTCTTTAGAAGAATTCTCCTCTCATTCTCTGATAACAGGTTTTGGCATTTTGGAGAGCTCTTGGTGTTTTTGGATCTTTGAAGAATTGAGGATTGTTGTGGTTGCTTGTTGTTTTGAAGATTTGTGTGAATTCTTGCTTGCATGTGCTTGGATCTTCGTGGGTTCCTGATTTGTAGTTGAATCGGGATTAGAAGTTTTCAAATTTTCTACCTTTTTCAAAGGCACATTTCCTCAGTTTCTAGCATTGGAATCAAGCTAGGTTTTTGTCTATCCATCTATTGCTTCAATTTTGCAAATATGAGCATTTCAATGACTGGATGGATGCATGTTTAATATTTGGGCTCTTTGATGGTTTATTAGAGTTTCTATGTTTTTGGGTGTTTATAAAACTCTTAGATCTATATTTTCTATATTTTATCTAGACTTGGCATGGTAGGGAAATACTGTCAAAATTTTGTGAGAAAATTTCCCATAGAACTCCTAGAAATCAATAAATTAGCTTGCCTATAGTCTAAACTATAGAAGGGAGGAAAAATAAATTAGGGAATGAGAATCTATTCCTTTTAAAATTAATTAGTTTGAAAAAAATACACTCTCTGATAAAAATACAGTCCTAATGTTTTTTTTTCACTAGTCAAAAAATAAAATTGCCCAAAAAGGACAAAAGAAAGAAAGGATGAAATTTGTATTAGAAAAATATTTTTAAAAAAAACCCTTTTTCCTATTTAAATTTTCCGTTTCGGATTTTATAAAAAAAAAAAAAAAAAGGGTTTAATCACACTATGAAAAAGTGCTCTATTTTTTTTATAAAAAAAAATTTAAAGTTTTTGATGGGGCGGTGGGACCCCATCCCCACCCCCCATGTCTGGCGCATGGCATGCGCCGTTCGACGTACCCTGAGGGGGGCCCGCGCTGCCATAGGAAACACGGTCACCCCAAGGGGTAGCTGGCTATTACGGCAACAACCCCGATTAGGTGGGAAGTGGTTTAAACCGCGGGGTACGGGGGGCCCGCTGCCACTCCCAAATTTATTAATTTGTTTTTAAAAAAAAGGTCTTTTCAAATGTTAATTTAATTAAAATTTGGCTTTTGTCTTTCGTTTTAAAATTAATTTAGTTTATGTTTAATATTAATTTTTAATTAATATGTTATTATTAAATTTTAATTAATATGTGTATTAGTAATTTTTAAGTATTATGGATATGATTAATTTTAAATTAGTATAATTAAGATTAGTTGTTATTAATATGGTTTATTACTAATTTTTGGTTAATACATTTTTCTATTGGGTTTAATTTAAAATGATTAATGATAATAAAATTAGTTTGTTATTATTTTAAAAGTAGGGTATTTAAAAATTGGCTTTTGGGGATGTATCTATTTTAATTAATTTTAAATTTAAGTATTTGAAATTCTTTAAATCAAAATAGTTACTATCATTTTTAATGGACTAAACAAATTTATTCAAGTGGGTTTATTTGGATTAATTATATGCATGTTATAGTCTTTCTGTTGTCGCTTTAAGGCTATTAAGCATAAAATTATGGATTGATTAATGTGGTTGATTTACTATAACTAATGAACCCTGGACCTTAAAAGATTATTACTTTGCAAATGGAACGGTTGTGTCTTTGTATTGTGGATGTGTAATGGCGTGATGTTGTTTCTGTTCCTTATGTATTTATTTCCATGCATCGGGTATCTGGGTTTTAGATTACCCTAGAATGTATACAGAGGCTGGGGGGTATTTAGCATTTCTGTTACTTTATGACGTGTGTGTTTCATTTTATTACCCTAAACTAACCATGTTGACCCTTTCGTTACTTTTATCTGATTGTGTACCTATATGTGACAGTTCCTGATGTGTGGGATACTAGATTTGGGTATACTTGGGTTTGGATCTATGCTAGATCTTTGTAGGATCTATGAGCCTAAGGTAGGTTACCTAGATGTGTAGTAGGGGGTGGCTTGCAATAAGTTCCGTGTCTATAAGTGACTACTGGATTGCTTATTGTAGAGTTTACTTAATAAGTGATAACTAAATACATACTGAGAGATATTAAAATGAACTAATAAGATGTGTTTATCCTCACCCATGCTTGAGTGCTTGTAAAGACTGAGATGGAGGATGGGATAATGCTTGCCCCCTTACGAGGCGCGGGTTCTGACATAGCTAGTGGCCTTGTCAGGTTGAGAGGTCATTGGCTCCGTGTATGGTCACTTATGTAGCGAAATCCATATGGATTGCTAAGACAAAACTTAAGGGTTAGACATACATGATGACACCTTCCTTTACACAGTCTAGATTTATTATAGTTGTCAGTTGCCTCTGAATTAGTGAATCTTACTTTTCATGATGTATAGTACATCTAGATTAGAGAGCTATCAGGATCCCTTGCTTAGTGGTTATTTATTTATTGGTTTTGGATATTTGAGTGGGGTCTGTTGTTATCTCCTCAGCATGGTGGGGTGGACCTTTGTGGTTCCACATGGATGGATGGTGGTGATTCTTTGCCCATTGAGATTCGACGTCCTTGTACCAGGTGTTTGATGGTTCCTTGCAGATGAGCTCTTTATGTTACTTCATTATTGATTATGTAATTTCATTATTGTAAATCTTGTATTAGAGTATCACATGTGATACCTGATCTGGATATTGTATATTAAGTAGATTAGAGTGATTGCCACATACCCTGCGACATGTGCAATTGATGTGAGTTTATGGTGGTTTCATGGTTATCCATGAAGATTGTAATTATGGTTTTGTAAGTTGTATTTGTTATATATATTCAAATGTAATCTTTTGTTATATTGTTAGTTATGTTTTGCTTTAAGTAATTCAACGTCATGGAACCCTTGAGTCGTGTAATCTATGTGAGTGTATGACATGTGTATAAATGGTATTTTCTTCCGTATTAATGTATGTCTCTTTATGTAAAATTTAAAAAAAATATTCAGCAAACATAGTATCATGTTTAGGTTAATCTCTCTTGGGTTCCCTGGCGGGGCGTTACATCTGGTATTAGAGCCCTAGTTTGTACACTGGGAACTCTGGGAATCGTACGCTAATTAGGTTGTGTCCATCCTGAACTTAAAACTAAAACATAGACATACAACACATTTGTTTTCAAATTATTTCTTTATGGTTATATTCATTCTTTAGTTTATGATTCGAGCTATGTGGTGAGTTTTGTATCTATCTTTGTTTGTTTCAGGTATCATGCCTAAAACAAGAGCTGCTAGAGGTTGTGGCAGAGGTGGGTCTGGTACCAGTGGCAGAGGTGGGTCTGGTGCCTGTGGGGGAGGTAGGCATCCTATCCCCTCCACTAGTGTCAAGCAGTAGGTTAGTCAGCAATAGGATAGAGGTGATCAGAGGAGAGAGGGTCAGGATGAGTCTGGGGGATTGGATACTAGACAGATACTTTAGGCTATCCTAGATCATCTTCTTGAGAGAGCCAGAGTGGAGAAGGATGTATCTCATCACTCCCATCATGAGGAGAGATAGAGGGAGAGATCTAGGATCCCTCGTAGGAGGACTATTAGAGTCAACCCGGAGGTGGTTGCAGCGAACCACATGAGGGACTTGATGAGAGGGAAGCCTATCCCTTTTAATGGATAGAAATTTGGTTTGGAGGCAGAGACTTGGCTGATAGCCTTAGACATGGTCTTCGTAATGCTCCCCTTTAGTAGCAATACTAAAGCGAGATATGTCATGATGCAGTTGTCACATTTTGCGGCTATTTGGTGGAAGATCAAGGAAGAGAAGCTAGGTCTTCATATGGACACTGTTACATGGGAACTCTTTCTTGAGAACTTTAGAGAGAGGTTCCTTTCTGATCAGTGGAGACAGTAGAGGGTGGATGAGTTTCATAATTTGAGACAACTGACATTGACTGTAGAGCAGTATGAGCGTCATTTTTACAAGCTCAAGCAGTATGCTAGGTATAGCTAGGAATTTGCACTAATGGTACAACACTTTGTGCGAGGGATTAGTTCCTGCATCATAGGGGACATAAATATCTTTGAGCCTACTAACCTATGAGCTACAATTATTAAAGCCACTCTTGTAGAGGCTAACTTGGCATTATGCCATGGAGGTCGGTCGGGTGCTCCTACAGGTGGTGTATCGAGTTCTGGGGTTAGAGGTAATTAGTCTCGAGGGACTAGGAACCTCAAGGAACCCCCTAGTTCCTTTGCGGGTAATCATAACTCACAGTAGAAGGTGTCTTCTGCACATAGTCAGAGCGGTGGTACTCGCTCTAGAGATTCTTGTAGTGGTCCGCACGCCAGGCGCAATCAATTTAGTCAGCCTGCATAGAGCATGCAGTAGAGTATCAGTAGAGATGGTTTTCAACAGTCTAGTGCACCTTCATTTAGAGGAGGTGGTAGTAGAGGGGCTTGCTTCACATGTGGGCAGTTTGGGCATATCGCAGTGAATTGTCCACAGCGTGCTCCTCAGTTTTATGAACAGAGACCTGTGACTTTTGAACCTGCAGTTGGGAATGTCAGTAGATCTCATGGAGTATATGCAGCCTTGGATTATCATCCTCCAATGTATCATCCTCCTATGATTGATTCTACGGGTAGAGGACCTGCAGCTGGTTTTCAGTTTCCTGTAGCAGGGAATGACCCTCAGAGTTCAAACCAGAGAGCAAGGAAGGGTCCTATGGGATATGCACATTGAGTCTTATGTGACTCATTAGGATGCTTCATGTTTATGGGAGTTATATCCCTATTTGTTTCGTGCTTCCAGGAGTAAGCCTAATCCTAGGGGGGGTGGATGTAATACCCACTCATATTTTGCTTTCAGTTTATGATGCCATACTCTTTTAGGCAGTGGTTTCAGTTGATTGGCCGGATTCTTTTAGGCTACATTTCATGTGAGCTATTATTCTTTTAGTTGATGGTGATTATTATGTTATGGTCTATCATATGCATAGATAGATGTGATAATTTTTTTATAATGATTGTTACATGTTGATTTCAGATTATGATGTACTTACCCCATACTTGCATGTGTATGGTTGTCTTATATGTGGATGTACTTGTTGATGTGTTGTCGTGGTAGAGGACGAAGATGTAGTTACTTGCCTTGGCGAGATCCACACGTTCAACTGATCCCTATCATTATTTGTGATATTATATTATATGTACATGCGTATTCTTTTGATGACAAGATTGCAGGTACATGGCATTGTCTTCCCTGAATTGGCAGGAGTGAGCGTGCCCATAAATATTCATCTCAATGGTAAAGAGGGGAGGTAACATACATATATGAAACCCTAACCTAAACCTAATCATCCTAATGTTGGATGAGTTTCAAGTTTGACTACCCTATCCGGATTCTTCTAGTTGACAGGAATTCGAATACCCCTTCCTTGAGTATGTTTGTTTTGCATGTGATTGCTTTCAGGTGATTTATTGGGTTTTGAGTGATTTCCTATGTTTAATGATTTAATAGATTATAGTTGAATTAAATATTTAATTATATCCTATGGTTATTTGGAATAATTAATTAAATTCAAGTATTTGAATATTTTGATTTAATTAAGTATTTAATTGAAAATTAAAGTAAATATGCTTTTATGATTAATTAAATATTTGGTTGCATGTATTATTGTGACATAAATATTTAATTTATTTAATTTAATATTTTATTAATTACACATGTATGAATGTGTTGCAAAAGTATTTTCAAATTCAAAAATCTCAACTAGATATTAGGAGTCAAAGTTGAGTTGTGGCAAAAAATGATATTTTAATTATTTAATTTTGAATTTCTTTCAATTTAAGTTGAGTCTTTTTAGGGATTGATTGGGGAGTTGTCATGAGGGTTTGCACAATTAGGGGAAGTTGATTCTCTTTAGGAGAATTCTCCTCTCATTCTCTGATAACAGGTTTTGGCATTTTGGAGAGCTCTTGGTGTTTTTGGATCTTTGAAGAATTGAGGATTGTTGTGGTTGCTTGTTGTTTTGGAGAGTCGTGTGAATTCTTGCTTGCATATGCTTGGATCTTCGTGGGTTCCTGATTTGTGGTTGAATCGGGATTAGAGGTTTTCATATTTTCTACCTTCTTCAAAGGCACATTTCCTCAGTTTCTAGCATTGGAATCAAGCTAGATTTTTGTCTATCCATCTATTGCTTCAATTTTGCAAATTTGAGGGTTTCAATGACTGGATGGATGTATGTTTAATATTTGGGCTCTTAGATGGTTTATTAGAGTTTCTATGTTTTTGGGTGTTTATAAAACCCATAGATCTATATTTTTTATATTTTATCTAGACTTGGCATGGTAGGGAAATACTGTCGAAATTTCGTGAGAAAATTCCCCCTATAACTCCTATAAATCAATAAATTAGCTTGCTTATAGTCTAAACTATAGAAGGGAGGAAAAATAAATTAGGGAATGAAAATCTATTCCTTTAAAATTAATTAGTTTGAAAAAAATACACTCTCTGTAAAAATACAGTCCTAATGATTTTTTTTCACCAGTCAAAAAAATAAATTGCCCAGAATGGACAAAAGAAAGAAAGGACAAAATTTGTATCAGAAAAATATTAAAAAATAAAAAACCCCTTTTCCTTTTTAAATTTTCCATTTCGGATTTTATAAAAATAAAAATAAAAAAAATAAACAAAAAAAAGGGGTTTAATCGCACTGTGAAAAAGTGCTATGTTTTTTTATTAAAAAAAATTTAAAGTTTTTGATGGGGTGGTGGGACCCCATCCCCACCCCCCATGTCTAGGGCATGACCTGCGTAGTCCGGCGTACCCTAAGAGGGGCCCGCGCTGCCATAGGTAGCACGGCCACCCCAAGGGGTAGCCGACTATTACGACAGCGACCCCGGTTAGGTGGGAAGCGGTTTAAACCGCGGGGTACGGGGGGGCCCGCTCCTCCTCCCAAATTTATTAATTTGTTTTTAAAAAAAAGATCTTTTCAAATGTTAATTTAATTAGAATTTGGTTTTTGTCTTTCGTTTTAAAATTAATTTAGTTTATGTTTAATATTAATTTTTAATTAATGTGTATTAGTAATTTTTAAGTATTATGGATATGATTAATTTTAAATTAGTATATTTAAGATTAGTTGTTATGAATATGGTTTATTACTAATTGTTGGTTAATACATTTTTCTATTGGGTTTAATTTAAAATGATTAATGTTAATAAAATTAGTTTGTTATTATTTTAAAAGTAGGGTATTTAAAAATTGGCTTTTGGGGATGTATCTATTTTAATTAATTTTAAATTTAAGTATTTGAAATTCTTTAAATCAGAATAGTTACTATCATTTTTAATGGACTAAACAAATTTATGCAAGTGGGTTTATTTGGATTAATTATATGCATGTAATAGTCTTTCTGTTGTCGCTTTGAGGCTATTAGGGGTAAAATTATAGATTGATTAATTTGGCTGATTTAGTATAACTAATGAACCCTGGACCTTAAAATATTATTACTTTGCAAATGGAATGGTTGTGTCTTTGTATTGTGGATGTGTAATGGCATGATGTTGTTTCCATTCCTTATGTATTTATTTCCATGCACCAGGTATCTGGGTTTTAGATTACCCCAGAACGTATACAAAGGCTGGGGGGTGTTTAGCATTTTTGTTACTTTATGGCGTGTGTGTTTCATTTTATTACCCTAAACTGACCATGTTGACCCTTTCGATACTGTTATATGATTATGTACCTATATGTGGTCGTTCCTGATGTGTGGGACACTAGATTTGGGTATACTTGGGTTTGGACCTATGCTAGATCTTTGTAGGATCTGTGAGCCTAGGGTAGGTTACCTAGATGTGTAGTAGGGGGTGGCTTGCAATAAGTTCCGTGTTTGTAAGTGACTACTAGATTGCTTATTGTAGAGTTTACTTAATAAGTGATAACTAAATACATACTGAGAGATATTAAAATGAACTAATAAGATGTGTTTCTCCTCACCCATGCTTGAGTGCTTATAAAGACTGAGATGGAGGATGGGATAATGCTTGCCCCCTTACAAGGTGCAGGTTATGGCATAGTTAGTGGCCTTGTCAAGTTGAGAGGTCATTGGCTAGGTGTATGGTCACTTAAGTGTCAGAATCCATATGGATTGCTAGGACAAAACTTAAGGGTTAGATGTACATGATGACACCTTCCTTTACACAGTCCAGATTTTCTACGGTTTTTAGTTGCCTCTGGATTAGTGAATCTTACCTTTCATGATGCATAGTACACCTGGATTAGAGATCTATCAGGATCCCTTTCTTAGTGGTTATTTATTTATTGGTTTTGGATATTTGAGTGGGGTCTGTTGTTATCTCCTTAGCATGGTGGGGTGGACCTTTGTGGTTCCACATGGATGGATGGTAGTGATTCTTTGCCCATTGAGATTCGACGTCCTTGTACCAGGTGCTTGATGGTTCCTTGCAGATGAGCTCTTTATGTTACTTCATTATTGATTATGTAATTTCATTATTGTAAATCTGTTATTAGAGTATCGCATGTGATACCTGAACTGGATATTGTATATTAAGTAGATTAGAGTGATTACCACATACCCTATGACATGTGCATTGGATGTGAGCTTATGGCAGTTTCATGGTTATCCATGAAGATTGTAATTATGGTTTTGTAAGTTGTATTTGTTATATATATTCAAATGGAATCTTTTGTTATATTGTTATTAATGTTTTTCTTTAAGTAATTCAACGTCATGGAACCCTTGAGTCGTGTAATCTATGTGAGTGTATGACATGTGTATAAATGGTATTTGCTTCCGCATTAATGAATGTCTCTTTATGTAAACTTTAAAAAAAAATTATTCAGCAAACATAGTATCATGTTTAGGTTAATCTCTCTTGGGTTCCCTAGTGGGGCGTTACAGGAGAGGGAGGTCGTAGAGTAGGACCACAAACCTGACCAATGTACATAGACCATGCATCACAGGAAGAGTTAGATAAGGTATAAGTAGAGAGGGGTTTTATGTTAGGGGCTAGAGATGAGGCTAGGACCCGTTCAACAACTTTGGAGTTGGAGAGAGATGTAGTGATCATACAATGGGTTAAACTGTTGGCAACAATGCAAGCTGAGAGGGACATAGAGAGGGCTTGGGCTCAAAGCCTTCAGACAACTCTATATAAAATAACATAGGAGGCCTATAGAGAAAAGGTGGAGCAAGGGCTAGCATTTCAGGGGTTGGAGGTTGCGAGATAGGAGGTAGTGAGACTGAGGGCAAAGCTATAAGAGGCATAAACATTAGCAGTGCAATACAGAGCATAGAAGAAGCTATCTCATCAAATATTGATGCACTAGGTTTTTTACAGGGTATGATTGGTGCATGGTTGCACATAGGATGACAAAGAGGAAGGCATGGGAAGAAAAGTATTACAAGGTTCTATATTTTTAGGTCACACCAAAGGGTTTCAGAGTGCCCTCATTTGCAGAGAGGACACAATCATGGAGAGTTGTTACCACAGTGTCAAGAGGGTCAATTGGCATGATGGCACCATGGGCACCAAGAGGAGATGAGAATTATGGTGGGGATAGACTTGTTAAGTCAAGTAGAGGCAGTGTGGGTTAGAGTCTAGATGTCCCTGACAAAATTTGGGACAAAATACCACTATGCACAATGCTCCAAATGTTTTACACATGGGTGCACAATGTTCTAGGCATTCTACATCCTAGGTATTTTGTCCTAGATTGCGCCTAGAGCCCATTATCGGTGTTTTACATTTATTCTTCTCTAGTGGTCGGCTTGGCTTAGTTTTAGATCTTGAGATGAGGGGCAAAGTATATAAACCCTATATCTCTGCTCATTTTGCAACCAATGACCATATGCAAGCAATAATCTACTTGAAGAAATTATTGTGTTTCAAGAGCATTCAAGAAAGCTAGGTGATTTTCAATATCTCAAGCCAAGGCATTATTCTTCTTCTTCCAACACATCAAGTCAATCTTCTTCAAGTTGGAGTTAGCTTTTCTATTCCATGGTGGTGTCTTAGCGGAGCTCTCAAATAAGAAAAGAAGATCTCTCTCTCTCTCTCTATCTCTCTCTCTCTCTCTCTCTCTCTCTATCTCTCTCTCTCTCTCCTTGCAAGTGTGATCAAGCATTTCATTAAAATCAAGGTCTAGGGATTGGTATTCATAGATCCATGTGCATGTGAAGGCATCCTTGATCATACATCTCTCCTACAAGGTCAACATCTACATTCAAGCATACTTCCGTGATTTGAGCGATACAAACATTCATCCATGAGGGTAAGCACATTAATATGGTACTGAGCCTTTGTGTTTACTTTATGCTTTACATTACATGTTTTTCATTTCAGATTTCAAGGTTGATTCCTAAACAGGGTTTTGACCGAGGCAAACCCCTTTAGCCAACATTTTCCCTATTTTTATGTGTGTAGGTACAAGCCAGGAAGCTGTGATTGCAGATCCCAACACAGGTCTATGTAAAATCTCAGGCAAAAACACTCATATTTTTAGGATAGACAACAGACAGGTTTATGGACCCAGATCTAGAAGTACAGTAGTTTATGGGACTCTAATAGTCAGAAAAATAACAAAAAAACATCTCCTTCATTTCTTCAAGGTTCACTTGTCTCTATTGCATTTTCATTTCCAATCACATAATCTTGAAAATATCATCCTACTTTTCAAATCAATATCATACGTTAAGGAAGAACCACAATATCCCAATTAGAGCTTCAAACCCTATTTCAGCCTATTGGAGTTTTCATCTTCCTAGTGTGAGATATTTCAACATTTGAAAAGGGAGGTGCGATCTTGCCTCTATGTTGATGCTTCCCTTTTCCTATTTCACATTTAGGTGAACCTAACACTTGCTATATTCTTATGATTTTGGTAGTTAGATCTCCTTTCTATGAATTTAGATATCTAGATCTATTTAGATATCCAGGTTCACCTATTGCACATTTTGGTGAATCTGAAGCCTGTTACATTCTTTTGATTTTGGTAGTTATGTCTCCTTTCTATGCATTCAGATATCTAGATCTATTTTGTCAATCTATGCATTTAGGTATCTAGGTTCACCAATTTCACATTTTGGTGAACCCAACTCACAATATTTCCACTCTTATTTGGTGTCTAGATATACTTTGTATGTAATGCATTATTAATTATTTACATCATATCTTTGATAAATTGTGTGCATTTAGATATCTTTGTTACATTCTTTGATTTTGGTACATAGATTTCCTTTCTATGCACTTCCATGCTTTCAATTTTCAATTTGTGTTGGATCTATTTTACGTTCATGCTTAATGTGTGGCTTATATTTACTTTACAATTCATATAGATTCACTTTTTGGATTAAGTATTAGATCTCCGTTATGCATTGATATTTGTTTAGATCTCTACTTTTCATTGTGTGCATGAGTTTTATTACATTAAGTCCTAACGATAGAATTCCCGTTAGGAGAAGTCATAGACTTATGGGTTCCTTTGATCATGAGTCTTCTTTCCTTCCTAGGAATCTTGAGGAAACCAACATGAATAGTAATTATCTTCCTCCACCTCTTGAGAACAACTCTTCCCATACTTCCCGTGATGAGGATGAGAGCCTAAGAGTTACACCTAGTCAAATCCAAAAGATTTCTCATGAATTTTATAAATTTAAACAATGGTTAGGTCAAAAGAACCCTAACCCTGAGTCCATTTCTATAGTTGGTGGTTTAAAAAGGCTAATTCATAATGATGAACATGGCATGGATTTCTTATGTTCTCTTTCTCAACTTGTCCATAACAATGTTAAGACACTTCAAGATCGTGCTCAAGATCTTGGTTACACTCAACCTCCTGTTAGTGTCGATCCTTCCAGTACCATTCCCATTTCAATACCTAGTGTTTTTACCTACACTTTGTTGGTTCCTTTTCTTGCTGATATGTAAATACCCCTCAAGGGTTCACTCTATTTATCCCTAACACTGATTCAGCATAGAATAGAACAACAGAAACAAGGTCTTGAAACCTTCTGCACTTTGAGTTCCACAAACTCGGGCGGGAATACCCTTAACAGCTTTTAGAATAATGAAATCATTGAATTATTCAAGCTAGTTACTGGTGGAATTACAGAAAATATTCACTGTAACTTTTACTGAAATAGACCAAAATTGAAAGTAAAGATTTTGATTTAAATGATTGACAGTCATCTCACTGAATCAAAAATAGACCAGTGCTCAATCCTAGGGTATGGAGTCAT
>MU224462.1:1163648-1197350 GCA_018584345.1 Thuja plicata | reverse complement strand
GACGCACAATTTTATTACTCGTCGCCCACTCGTAGGCATAATGCAACTCGACTCAAACAGCTCGCGATTGCGCGATTTACCTTTTTAAAAATAGCTCGTCGCCTACTCGCACAACTTAAAAACCTTGATATAAAACCAGCGCGACTTAGCGACTAAGGATGAAATATATTTCAAAAAGTGACTTGACTCATTTTTTGGCGGTAAAGCACAGGATTTAAAATTAAATAAGCCTGGGAAACTGACAAGACCAAGGGATTCAGAAAAATTTTGATACAGTGCTAACACACTGCACCTATCATAACCACTTCCCTTCAAACTTCCAATCCTATACTTGTTCCCATTCCTAATACTAATGTTCCTTGTTTTAGTATGTTATGTGTTTCCTTACCTTCATCCATGCCCACTTACAATAGTCTATCTTTTTCCTATTCCATTGTTCCTTCCATTTCACACAATGCTCCAAATGATTCCCACATATCTCCTTCTACTCTTTCCATCAAATCTATAATAAATAGTCTTACTCAAACTGTGTCATCTTTACAAAAAAGAATTTCTTTCATGACTCAATCTAAGTTTAACATTCCTACTTTTGATATTTATAGTCCTTTATCCTTGGATATAATTCATGTCATCATTCCTCAATACATGGAGATTCCTCATTTAGGGACCTACAATGGTAAAGGTGATCCCTTAACCCATGCTAAGACCTTTCAAACATTGTGTAGTGACTTTTCTCATGATCAAAGGTTCATGGCTAAGCTATTTACTAGAACCTTTTGAGATAAGGCTTTGAAATGGTATTGCTCTTTGCCTCCTTATTCTATTGATTCCTTTCAAAAAAATCCAATTCCTTCATTCAATGATTCCAAAACAATATTGGTCCTAAGGTATCCTTGACTAGTTTGATGCATTGTAAACAAGGTCCTAAAGAAAAGGTTACTAATTTTATTGGTAGATTTAAACATTTGCATGCTCAAATTTATTATTCTCTACCTGATATTGATGTACAACGTATGTTTATTGCTAATATACAAAAAGATATTAGGGAGAAGATTTTTTTTCTAAATTTTCCTCTTTTGCTCAATTATGTGCAGTGCTTCAAAATTATCAGCTTCAAGTGAGTCAATTTGAGAGCACAAATCCAATAGCTCTAGTTGATAAGTGTGATGTCACATCACAGTCCTTTCATAAAGATCAATTATTCATCTAATCGTGTAGATGAGCAAGTGGCATCATCATCCAAAGGTGTGGCTCCTTTGTCATCTTACTTTAAAATTGCTCGTACTTTTACTCAACTTAATGAATCTTTTCATTATGTAATGATGAAGTATCTTAATCCTAATATTTTAACGCTTCCTCCCATTAACCTAGTTGATCCTAACAAACCTCAATCCAAATATTTTAATCCCAAATATTTCTTTCAATACCATCGCTAACCTCATCATGATACTGAAAAGTGTTTCCACTTGAAATATTTCATCCAAGACCTTATTGATTCCAATTTTATATATGTTGAAGGTGTGAATGATCAAGAAAACAAATATGTATCACCTCCAAATAAAAAATTGCAAATCTATATTCATTGTTTACCCTCTCATACCATTGATTCTATCAAACCTTTGTATTCTTCCTCCCGTGTTGTTCTGTATGGTGATGAATCAATTGAAGCCAACAATGTGGTTAATCTTATCATTCAAACTGAATCTAAACCTGAGATTCCCATTACCTTTGACCCTAGTGAAACTATTAAGGCTCTTGATGGTCCTCTTTACATTGTTGCAAGAGTTATTGGCCTTATTTCGCATCGTGTCCTTATAGATCCCACTTGTATGGTGAATGTTATAACTGAAGAACATCTTTACACTCGACAAATGCAACATTATTTCTATGACAAATCTGATGTGACAATTCAAACTTGTAATGGTTTCACTTATCCTACTCATGGTTCTATCACTTTTCCCATAGAAGTTGGTGGCAAAATTTTAGATGTCACCTTTGTTGTCATCCCAACTTCTGGCCAGCTTCAAGTCCAACTTGGTCTTCCTTGGCTCACCTCCATGAAATTTTTATCCTCTTATATTCATAAGTGTTTTAAATTTCCTCACAATGGAACAATTATCACTATTAATCAATCTTTTCCAGCCTTTAGTACCTCAAGATTCCATTGACCTTGATTTCTTTTGGCCTTATATACGTCAACCCACTCACCCTCACAAAGACAATCTTTTATGATCCTATCAGAAGTAAAAAATCCAAAAGATTTGTGAACTTATAAATCCAACACACACACACATATTGTAGGCTAGGAAAAATTGTTAGTAATACAAATATGAAAAATTCAACCACAAAGAAGTATTAAATCATATTCAAATCAATCCTAACCTCTCAAAGCATTAAAATCAAATTTGCATAAAATCTTATGAAAACAAAAACAACAAAATCATGCAAATCTTGTGAATCACTCCATTGTTATTCTTTCTCCTCTAATTAATGTTGCTCTTGATATGAAAATTGCACTAATAAAATTATATATATATATATATATATATATATATATATATATATATATATATATGTATATATATATATATATGTATGTATGTATGTATGTATGTATGTATGTATGGCAGGTTGAATTTGAGTATTGTATGGTGTTGAACTAATGATAGGTTGCTCAATTATGATGTTGTCATTAATGTCAACTTAGTGTTTTTTGTTGACTATGTACATGTTATGTTGATGTATGTTCAAGAGGTTGGATCTAGAGCCATGATAATAATTAGAGTGTGCGATCATAACATAAGATTAAGTCGTGTCTCTAGATGTTGTATCTATGACCACACATCATTATCTTATATACTGTGTGATTATGACAGGGAAGAATGGTTTGATAATTATGTCAAATAGGTTTGGACTCAGTGTTAGAATAACTGAGAGGGGGGGGGGGGGGGGAATCAGCGCCCTTAAAATAATTCCAAAAANGGGGGGGGGGGGGGGGGGGTGAATCAGCGCCCTTAAAATAATTCCAAAAATCCAACCAAAAATTATATCTCAAATATAATATCCTCTAGTTATCTTTCAGTCCATCAAGATGTATGCCTTATGCAATTATAACAAATATAAACTTCTCGGTAAGATATATTGTTTATCTTTTCTAAGCTTTACTGAGTAGCAACATTTAAACTTAGTGTTTACTGACCAATCCAGTATCACTTAATGTGTAAAATAGAATATCAATGCAACAAAATAAATACACATTTGACACATAGATTTTAACGTGGAAACCCTATTAAGGGAAAAACCACTTGGGATTGGTAAACCAAAATTTTCACTCTTTTGAAGTGAGCTCGGTGAAGAGCCAACCCTGTTAAAGGTTACAAACACACTGTTAAGTGTGACCTTGTTAGAGGATTCAAATCTAACAGTTTGTCTTTTGACCTAGCATTCACTATGCTGTCAATAAGAAAACCTTTTGATACTCTTGAGTATCTCAATACAATAAGGATGGTTAAATCCCACCCGGTTAAGAGATTTTTTGAATCAATGGTTAAACTGATACAGTAAATGATCCATTCAAAATACAACTTTAACTTGCAGATATTCAGATCTATTGTTAGTCTAATAATACCTCTCTAATCAATATGCTCTTCAGTTTCTTTTCTCCCTTTCTTTCTTCTGTTCTGCTCGGTGAATGCTCTGTCCTTTGTTGCTCAGTGTCTACAGAATTCCTTGGCTCTGTTCTTCAGCCTGTATGATCAGATCTGCATGAAGACTTCTATCTTCACCAAAATTATATTTAGCATCCCTCTCTTCATAATGAATTCCTTTTCTCTTTATATAGACATGATTAGTCACTCAATCTCCTTATTTTTGTCGTAGATCACTTCTTGATTCGTAAAACTCGCCATGCTTGCTTTAATCTATAAATATCTCTTTCAATTTTATTCTAAAAATCTCTCCATGATAGATGGGAATAAAACATGATTTAAATCTCTCTCTTTGCTTTAGTTCAACTGATCATTAATAATAAAACAATCAACCAGTTAACTCTAAATATAGCTCTTGACTACTAAGTGTTTTGTCATCCTTGAACTTCAGTTCTGATCGGTCATCAACTCCAGTTAGATCGGTCATTGAATCCAGTTGTTCTCGGTGATAACTTCATTTATGCTCAGTTATTGCGGTACTCGGTATACATTGTGAACTTCTTGGTGTTCACTGTTCATCGGTGTGCACTGTCCATCGGTGTTTACTATCACTCGGTGTATACTGAACTTTTATGATTTTATCGACCACATAAACTTTGTCTCTTTGGTCTCTTCAAGTCTATGACAATATGTGTATGACCAATCAGATTATATAAAGTTGACATCAATGCCAATACAATACATTAACTAATTTAATGTCTTTCATTTAATTTTGCAGCTCGGTGATCATCAACTTATCATATTCAAACATTCAATCAGTTATCGTTCATCAATCTCTCCCTTTGGCATTGATGGCAACATACTATGAAATATGCAGTGTAAAACATGCCATAACATACCAAACTTTTTGTTCTATAACCAATTCAAATATCTGAATCTCGGTAAGCTCTTTTAGCTTAGATTTGATTCTACTGTGTGCTCTCCCTTTCTTCATTCCCTTCATTGGATAAGTGTATCAATTCTATCTTCTAATTCTGTCTCTCCCTTTCTTGTAGAATCTCTTCTCCAATTCTCTCCCTTTGATGGATGGTTATTTCATTGAATATCTTTCTCTTCATCATCATTGATCTTCTCTCCCTTTGACTAACATTCTTCTCCCTGATGGATATTTCATTTCTCTCCCTGGTGGATATTTCATTAAATTCTTCTCTCCCTTTGACAGTAATGCCAAACAAAAATATATCATTGAATCTCCTCTCCATCAACAATACAACTCTGTAGTAGCCAACAATATCTCTTGTATGTGTTTCAGATAAGTACCTTCTTTTACTGATATGTCATTGTAGTCCATATCTCAGCTTGCATCAACATGATTGATCTTCTGATAATGTGTAGGCTAATGCAACCTCCTAGTCAACTTAGTGACCAGTAGACAAGGGTCGAACCCCTAGTGTATTCTTCATGTACTCAAATGTATCCTTTGGCAGTGGTTTTGTGAATATGTCTGCTAGTTGTTCTTTAGATTGTACATAGTCCAGTATCACCTCTTTCTCTTGTAATTTTTCTCTCAAGTAATGATACTTAATAGCTATGTGCTTAGTCTTAGCATGCATCACAAGGTTCTTTGAGATGTTTATAACACTTGTGTTATCACAATAGATAATTACTGGGTCACGAATTTCTTCATTCATAACTTTCAACAATTGCTTGATCCATGAAATGTTAGAGTAATTTGCAGCAGCAACTACATATTCTACTTCTGCAGTTGATTGAGATAGGCATCCTTGATTTTTACTTATCTATGTGACAATTCTGTCACCCATAAAGAATGATCCTCCTATTGTGCTCTTTGTATCATCTATGTTTCCAGCCCTATCAACATCAATATAAACTTGTAGCTCAAATTTTCCTTCTTTATTGTACCACAAACCATAGTCTTCGGTATTATTTAGATATCTCAAAATCCTTTTGACAACAAACATGTGTGATTCGTTAGGATTAGCAGAGAATCTTGTAACTATACCAACTGCATGTGCTATATCTGGTCTAGTGTGTACAACATACATTGGTTTTCCAATCATATATCTATATAAGGTCTGATTTACCTCGGTTGTATTATCTTCCTTTGTCAATTTGCATCTAGTTTCCATAGGTGTCCCAACTGGTTTGGAGTCCTCCATATTGAATATCCTTAGAACTTCTTTGATGTATTTGGATTGTGTGATGTAGATGCCTTCATCCTGTTGTAGAATCTGTAGGCCAAGAAAAAATTTGATCTCTCCAAACATTGACATTTCAAATTCTTTGGTCCTTTCATCAGCAAATGACTTGCATAGCATATCATTACCTCCAAATATGATATCATCAACAAATATCTCAGCAATGAAAGTATTAACATCAGTATCTCCTTTTAAATATAGATTACTGTTGTCACTTGTTCTAACAAATCCAATACTAATGAGATAAGAGTGAATTCTTTCATACCATTCTCTCGATGCTTGTTTTAATCCATACAAGGCTTTGTGCAGTCTACAGAAAATTGTTCCTTTTGTTAGGATCATCAAACCCTTCAGATTGTTCAATGTATACTTTCTCTTCTAGTATTCCATTCAGAAATGTAGATTTAACATCCATTTGGTATACTTTGAATCCTTTAAAAGCAACATAAGCAAGTAGAATTATTACTCCTTCTAGTCTAGCAACAGGTGCAAAGGTTTCTCCATAGTCAATACCTTCTTTTTGTGCATACCAGTCTTGCTTTCTTCCTTGTGACTTCTCCATTCTCATTCAGTTTGTTTCTAAATATCCTTTTGGTACCAATGACATTTTTGTCACTCGGTCTAGGTACTAAAGTCCATGTTTTATTATTCTCTATCCGTTTAATCTCTTCATTCATTGCACTAACCCATTCCTGATTCTCAAGTGTAGTATTAACAGATTTAGGCTCAAAATCACAAATCAAACATCTAGTGTTAAGTGACTTACTTCTTGTTCTCATTCCATCTCTTTTGTCTCCAATGATTTGGTCCTGTGGATGGTGTCTTTTGACATATTTAGCAAGTATGAGTTTAGATCTCTATTCTTCATTTTTATCTTCATTTTCATCATTATTTTGATCATCATTGTGATCTTCATTATCACTCGGTTCAATATTGTGAGCATTTCCTAATTCTCGGTGTGTGCAACATGTTGCTCAGTTGTATTGTCTTATCGCTCAGGCAAGGTGTTAGGCTCTTCAATGTAGACAAATATGTTGCAATCTTTCGGTTCCTTTATGCGTTCCTCATCATTTTCTCAGCAAATTCATCCACTTTAACATTTGCACTTTCAATGATTTTGTTAGAAGATTTGTTCAGACATTTATAAGCTTTGCTTTTAGTAGAATATCCTAGAAATATTCCTTCATCACTTTTAGAGTCAAGTTTTCATTTTCTATCATCTTTCAATATATAACATTTCCAAAAATTATAAAGTAACTCACATTTGGTGTTTATCCATACCATAGCTCATAAGGTGTCTTATTGGTGTTTTTCTTCAATTGAACTCAATCTAGTTTATAGACAACAATACTTACAACTTCTCTCTAGAATGTTTCTGTGATTCCTTTTTCGATCATCAGTGTTTTGGCACAATCAACAATTGATCTATTCCTCCTTTCAACAATCCCATTTTGTTGTGGTGTTCTCGGTGCAGAAACATGTCTTGTAATCCCATGCTCACTACAAAAATTAGTTAATTCATCATAAATAAATTCTCCTCCTCTATCTGATCTTAAACATTTCAGTTCTTTTCCACTTTGTTTTTCAACTTTAGCTTTATACCATTTGAACATCTTAAATGCTTCAGAGTTCTCTTTTAAGAACATGTAGTCATCATCCTAGAATAGTCATCAACAAATAGAATAAAGTATCTATCACCATAATAGTTCTTTGTTCTCATTAGTCCACATAAGTCAGTATGGACTAACTCTAGAATAGAAGTAGATATGTAGGTTTTTCTCTTGAAACTAGACTTTGTCATTTTTCCTTTTTGACAATTCTTGCATATAACATGGTCGGGCTTTGACATACTCGGTAAGCCTCTCACTTTGCTTTTCTTACTTATCTTAACCATGTTATCAAAATTCACATGACATAACCTTTTATGCCATAACCAAATGTCTTCATTTCTAGCCAATAAACAAGTGGTCTCAATATTGTCAAGATAAAATAGATTACCTTTTGTTTGTTCACCAGTACCAATCAAATTTCCTGTTCCATTATAGACCTTTGCCTTTTTGTTCTCAAATGCAACTCGGTGTCCTATGTTATTTAGCTGTGAAACACTCAATAAATTATAGTTAAGTCCTTTCACCCAATATGCATTTTCACATCTGATCAGATTATTCAACATGATGGTTCCTTTTCCTTCAATTGGGCAAGGTGAGTCATTACCCATCCTAACTGATCCACCATTATAATATTCAAAAGTTTCAAACTTTTCTTTATCTCTAGTCATGTGATGAGTACAACCACTATCAATAATCCAGACATCATTTTCGCTAACTTTAGATATGAGTGCAATTTCAACATACCTTTCTTCTTCATCTAAATCATCCTTCATAGCAACAAATACTACCTCAACATCTTCATCAGAATTAGTAGTAGAATTTTCAGCTTTGTTCTCAACTAGGTAACAAGCCTTCTTGCCTTTGTCCTTGTAATCTTGGTTATCTCTTTAGTCAGAGTGTCAGTTGCTTCTGTAGTCTCAATCATCACTTCTGTCAAACTTCTTTTCATAAGATCTATGATTGTTTCTTTCATCCTTTCTCTTGTTAGGGAATCTAGCAGCAAAATGTCCAATTTCTTTTCAATTAAAATAGACCAATGATAATTTACCTTTATATCTTCCTTTACCTCTATGTAGTCTCCTAGCCATTAGTGCTTCAAGCTCATCAAGTTCTTGTTGATCACTATTACTGTCACTACCATTTCTCATAGTGTGTTTGTTACTAGATTCTCTTATTTTTAGAGACGATTTGAATGCAGACTCAATAGTTGGTAAGACATTGTTGTCATAGTTGTTCATCTCAAATGAAATAAGTCTACCAATCAAACTATCAAGAGTAACATTGTTACTAGCTACTGCTCTCATTTCTTGAATTGCAGATACTCTAATAGCA
Organism: Thuja plicata; assembly: GCA_018584345.1. Classification (NCBI taxonomy): domain Eukaryota; kingdom Viridiplantae; phylum Streptophyta; class Pinopsida; order Cupressales; family Cupressaceae; genus Thuja; species Thuja plicata. The sequence goes on along the minus strand of MU224462.1, from coordinate 1,188,542 downwards.
TAAATAGGCAATAAGGTTCTCATAATATTAATTACAACTATTTCTTCTTCAAGTACTCCTCCTACTCCTCGGATAGCATTAACAACTTCTTTGATTTTGTCACTGCACTAAGTGATGTTCTCTCCTTCTTTCATTTTTAGGTCATCAAACTTTCCTCTTAGGCTTTCAACTTTAGCTCTCAACACATTTGCATCTCCTCCATGTACTAGCCTAAGTTTGTCCCAGATTTGATTTGCAGTGGTGCATGATTTCACATCTTCAAATTCAACATCGGATAGTGAAGAAGCAAGTTCTATCATCATAGAATTGTGTTCATGTTTCTCTCTTAATTGTCAATAGTCAGAGGTCTAGTAGGTGCAACATATTTAGTATCCAAGTATTGTGTGACATCATTTCCAATACTTGATAGATGAAGTCTTATCCTGCTTTGCCATGATGCAAAGTTGTCTTTGTTCACCTTAGGCACATCCCTTTTACTCATCTTGTGATCTTTAGCTTAAGTCTTTAAAATCTCTTCCAAGCACCAAAGCTCTGATACCAATTGTTAGAATAACTGAGGGGGGGAGGCGGGGGGTGAATCAGTGGCCTTAAAATAATTCCAAAAATCCAACCAAAATTTATATCTCAAATATAATATCCTCTAGTTGTCTTTCAGCCCATTAAGATGTATGCCTTATGTAATTCCAACAAATATAAACTGCTCAGTGAGATATATTGTTTATCTTTTCTAAGCTTTACCGAGTAGCAAGATTTAAACTTAGTGTTTACCGACCAATCCAGTATCACTTAATGTGTAAAATAGAATATCAATACAATGAAATAAATACACATTTGACACATAGATTTTAACGTGGAAACCATATTAAGGGAAAAACCACTTGGGACCGGTAACCCAAAATTTTCACTCTTCTGAAGTGAGCTCAGTGAAGAGCCAACCCTGTTAAAGGTTACAAAAACACTGTTAAGTGCAACCTTGTTAGAGGATTCAAAACTAACAATTTGTCTTTTGACCTAGCATTCACTATGTTGTCAATAAGAAAACCTTTTGATTAGCCGCTCAATCTCCTTGTTTTTGTCGTAGATCACTTCTTGATGCATAAAACTTCCCATGCTTGCTTTAATCCATAAAGCTCTCCTTTAATTTTATTCTGCAAATCTCTCCATGATAACTAGGAATAAAATGTGATTTTAATAGCCCTCTTTTCTTTAGTTCAACTAATCGTTAATAATAAATAAATCAATCAGTTAACTCTAAATATAACTCTTGACAGCTAAGTGTTTTATTTTTCTTGAACTTCAGTTCTGATCATTCATCAACTCTAGTTAGATCGGTCATTGACTCCAGTTGTGCTTAGTGACAACTTTAGTTATGCTCAGTTACTGCGGTGCTTGGTATACACTGTGAACTTCTCGATGTTCACGTCGGTGTGCACTATCCGTCAGTGTTTACTGTCACTCGGTGTATACTGAACTTTTATGATTTTACCGACCACATAAAATTTGTCTCTTCGGTCTCTTCAAGTCTATGAAAATATGTGTATGACCAATTAGATTATATCAAGTTGACATCAATGACAATACAATACATTAACTGATTTAATGTCTTGCATTTACTTTTGCATCTCAGTGATCATCAACTTATCATCTTCAAACATCCAATTAGTTAAGTTCATGACTCAGATGTTGTGGTCATGATATGTTTATCTTTACTATGTTATGGGCATTGTTATTGTGACCACATCACGATTTGATGAACGAAAGACAAAGTCTCAAGTATCAGAAGATCATTTAGTAAAAAGTTAAAGATGTTCTTTGAACACTTAGTCAGATCCTTGACCGATGATGATGCACTATGATTTTTTAAGTGATTATGTGTTCCAAGGATCATGGTGATGTTTAAGATTGAAAAAGATTGACGAGTTGGCATTTTATATGATCATTATGATCAGATTTCTTGGAGGTTGTGCAAGAACATTGGAAAAGTATGTTGTGGTTTGATTTTTCTTTGTCAAATCGGTGTGCGATGGATTTGAAGGCCGACCTAAGTTTGTCAAAGAGTGTTCTAGATTGTTAACATGTTTTTGGGGTTTGTTTATTGAGCATGAATGATTAAAAAATGTTTTGTAAGGTGGTTAATTGCCCTAATGAACTTGTAATGCATAAATATGTAAAATGATGAAATGTACAAGTGTAGATTGTGGATGCAAAGGTGTGATAGAGAGAAGAGAGAAGATTGTTTGTATGTAAAGAAGAGATTGAGCTTGAATTGGATCTATATGAGCAGAGAGTGCTACTTTCTCATATCATTTACTTGTTTATTCCTACCAAATTCACCAAGCTAAATCCATTAATCGGGTAGATCCTAACAAGTATGAATTGTGAATCCTTCAACTAGGTGACTCTTTGATTAGGGTTTGAAATCCTTTAATCAGGTTACACCTAACAGGGTAGAGCTCCTAATAGGACTAGAGATAAATCTCTTGAATGGGTGATTCCTAACAGGGTCTTGCTCTTAACTAGGAATTTGTACGCTTTTAACAGGGCTAAGCTCTTAACCGGGCATGCTTCAAAAGAGTGAAAATTTTAGTGGGTGACATCCCCACATGTGGTTTTTCCCAATTGGGTTTCCATGATAAAAACTCTGGTGTCATTGTGTTGCATGATTGTGGATGCTTATTATTATTGTTTAGTTTTTCATGCAATGAATATTTATTGATGCAAGTGGTTGAATGGTTAATGAAAATTTTGAATTGTTAGATTACTGATTCACCCCCCCCTCTCAGTAATCTTGGATCTCATAACACTAACATATATATATATATATATATATATATATATATATATGTATATATGTATGTATGTATGTATGTATGTATGTATGTATGTATGTGTGTATATATTTATATGTTTATATGTATGTATGTATATATATACATATATGTATATATAGATACATATGTATATATATACACATATATACATACATATGTATATACACACATATATGTATGTATGTATATATGTGTATATATATGTATCTATACACACACACACACGTGTGTGTGTGTGCATACATACATATATATACATATATGTATGTCTATATATACATACTGTAGACATCCAAAAATATTAATATTATTATTAATATCAAATTCTCTTTTATTCATCTAACTATTTAATTAAATTAATTAAATAGTTTCATTTGTGGTATTTACTTATAATATAAATACTATCATAATGTATTTTATTTAAATACATTTCCCTAAAAAATCCCCCTTTTAATAAATTCATATTTATTAAAAATCCCCCAACAAGCCTAAAATTCCTCTAAGCTTGATTAGAATAAAAACACTTTTCACTTTATCCCTTTCTAAACCCACCTCTTGCTAATATTCCTCTAATCTTGATTTAAAAGGTAATTTACCTCTAATCATGTGCACAATCCCCTTTGACTTTTCCAACCTAACCCTCAATCCTAGCCACTCATCTCTTTTTCACCTCTTAATCTGAACTGTCCATTCCCTTCAAAAATCTATAAAAAGAGGCCTTCCTCTCTTTCATTTCATCTCTCATCTTGTTGTTGCATTGTTATTATGCTCATTTTGCTTTAGAATTGCATAGTTTTTTCATGCTCATAGTTGTTTTCTTGCATAAATAATATAGATATCACATCCTAGGAATTGGTAAAAGAATCATAGCTTCAATCTTGCTTTTCATTGCATCCACGGTAGCTTAGTCTTCACATTTTTACAAGCTTTGAGACTAGTTGTTCCATACTAGCTCTTGGATCCTTCTTCCATCCATAAATCTTGCATTCATCTTGCATTTTTCACTTGGGGATCTTGAATATTGTGTTTGAGAGAGCACATTCACAACTCCATAAGAGAGAAAATCAAGAAAGCCTCTTGGGTGCACTTGTTTCTATCTCTATGTGATGATATGAGGATATTTTTGTTGTTTTCATGATTTTTATTTAAATCTTTTACATGCTAACCCTCTAATGGTTTTGATGTTTTAGTTGATGATTGTAGGCTCAACATTTCCTTGTATACACACACATACATACATATATATACATATATGTAGGTATATATGTGTGTGTGTGTGTGTGTGTGTGTGTGTGTGATATGTATCTGACCCATGCTTGGCGGTGATGGCATAAGGGCCCAACCAATTAGGCTAAAAGCTTCCATTCTTATTACAATTCTAAAGATTATTTTGGTTTTTCATAAAGAAAAGATCATCTACTTAAAATTCTCTTGGATTTATCTTCTTGTCATACTGTAGGCATAGGAGATTCTGATACACATGTAAATGATTTAAGGCATTGAGGTGCTCTCATTAAGGAGAAGAGGCTCTTGAAGTCATGCAACTTTGTACTCCTTGTCTGGTAACAAATTTTGCAAAGAGAAACTAAGGGATGGGAGCTCTATCTCAATGGGGAGGATGACTTCAGAACTGAAAACTAGGGAATATGGTGTAGCTCTAGTGGGTGTGTGGATGGAAGTGTGGTAGGTCCTATTAGTACTATCAAATTTTTAAGGTTGCAAGGTTTTTTTTAAGTGTTTTGAGCCTAGTTCTTTATGCTTTAGGTCTTTGGTCCTTAAGGTTTTGTTTCCTTCAAAAAATAAAAACCCTAACCCTTTGGCACGTTATAAAATGCCATTGCCTTCTTGAACCACTTAAATCACTTAAACCGATGGGTTTTAAGTCATCGATGGGGCCATCTCATATCCTAAGTTGTATTTCCTAGCGGGGCCCTTTTAAATATTTCCTAAAGTCCTAGGTTTTGCGGTGACTTTTATTCCTTTAACACATGTGTCGAGCAGGTCCCTTTTCATCCGACGGTTGGCATGATCCCTTGATCGCAAGATGCAACTACTTTATCCTTCAAGGTGTGGCATTGTGTTACTGTGTGTCCTTCTTAGATGATGGCATGCCCTTTTCCTTTTGGGTTTGTGGTGATGATCGAGATTTGTCACATTTCATTTGATCTAATGATGGGCATTATTCTGCAATCAATAAATGTACGTCAGTTACACCATCACAGAAATGCGACCGAGTGCCACGTGGAAAGTGGTCAGCACTAAAGGGCATAAGCATTGAGCAATTTAGATTTGATCATGTGGCTGGCGCTATCCCGTGAAGTGGAGATGATCATTGAATATCCATTGAGGCACCGCACCTGCATGCCACATTGCATCTCAGATCTTGGTCAGCGTTGAAAGGTAATGTTAATAAGTGATCAGATCTTTTTGATCATGTGGCTGGTCCTATCCTGTAAGGCTCAAGATCCAGGATGTTATCCATCATGGGTTCAGGACAGGCGAACATGTGGAAAGGTTGCCGAGCTAAAGGAGGTTAATTTGCGGTTAGGTTTGTCTTGATCGTGCGGTAGGTGTAAAGCCTTGAAGTAAAGGTGATCGAATGATACTGATTAAGGAATCAGGTCATGGTGCCATCTGTCTTGATCTGACCACGGGTCCAAGTTTTCAACAGAGATAAAGGTATGGAAGGTTTGACTTCATTGGATGACCAACGCTTTCCCTCAAACAACATATGCATGATGAATATTCTTTGTAGGTTTACGACTTGGAGACGCGTGTCCAAATCAGATCTTGGCTTGCGGATATATTAAAAGAAGATCAACAACTGTGTTTTAAAGTGCAAAAAGGTTTGAATCTGGGCCATCGATGATGGATTCTATGCCACATGTAGCCGTTGAAATCATATTTTCAAATATTTAAATTGTTTCTAAGGGTTTCCAAGCCATGGAGTCACGTTCCAAGATGCAGAGAAGTAGTTGGATCAATCTGATTTCTTGGATCACATTTATGTAGTTGTGGGATGATATAAAGGATAAAGTCTGATAGTTCAAAATAATTTTATGTTGTGAGGTGGTTCTTAGGGTTCCTGATTAGATTTGCAAATCTTATGTAACCCTTAGACGGTGTCCTATCTCCTCTACATTAATGTTGGATTTTCATCTCGAGGTCAATGGCGGCTATAGATTAGATAGTACACAAAATGGAGTGAAGAAGAAAGGGCTTTAGCTTCATGGCAGAATAGTTTGGTGGTTGGATGAGATATTTTTTTGTAACTTAGTTTTTGACCCTAACCTTAAATGATCCAAGGCTTGTTGCAGTCCCTATTTTTATAAAGGGATTTCCAAGATCATTTAGTAAGGGCTGGAGAATTGGGGAAGTAGAGAAAAGCATTAGGCTTCATACTTGTTTCCAGTTAGGGATATAGAAGATTTGTTTTTAGACTGTATTAAGACATAATAGAAAGTTTTATGATCTTTGCATATTATTGAAGGGTATATTTCCTCAGTCAGATTGATGCAAAAACTTGATTCATCATACTTAATATAAGCTTTCTTAGATTTAAGTCTCTCCTTTGTGTTTATCTTTTGAGTTGTGAGTTTTCTAACTCATTTCATAAAATTTGTTTATGCATATGTTGGTAGTCTTTAGCTTTGATCTAGGATCAAATTAAAATTCTTTGGATATGACATAGGCTCATTTAGTTTGTCTACATAAGGATATTGTAAGAAGTGTATAGTTTGGGTTACTTGTTTTTATGGCTATGAGTCTTTTCCAGTAGGTTGGTTTTAGTTTTTAGTATTTGCATTGAGATATTACCCAATGGATAAGGCACTGATCAAGAACTAGTACATTCTATAGTGATACATGTCTGATTGAGTTTGGCTATATTATGCAAAGTTTAAATCAAACCCATCTTAAAGTTCTTTCATGTTTTGTGGTTGTTGGTTGTATGTCTTGCATGGTAATGGAGAGTTAATGAATGTGTGGTTAGTTAACATTTAGAACTTTCTTACCATTATCTTTTATTTAAAATCTGGAGTTATAAGGAGTTGTAAAGAGTTGTATGTTGAGCTAGATTAGGTGTACCCACCTTGGTTTTGCAGAGCCCGAAGTGCAGAGGGCAGTCATGTCCCTATAGTTGGTCTAGTTACCTTAAAGATCTTCATATATTTGGATCTAACCACACTTAAAATCAATCGTAAGGTATATTGGTGGCTTTCAAAGCATAAATGTTTTTAAACACCAACAGGTCCATCATGTGGTTTCTAGCTGTAGGTGCTAGTCACGGCTAGCATTGGTGACTGTATTTTTGAGGATTTTGATAATGGTTTTATTTGTAGCCTTAGCTTGACCATTACCTTGGGGATAATATGGGGTGGTGAAGTGGTGTTGAATTCCAATTTTCTGGCACAATTATTTTACATCCTTATTCTTGAAGGGTGTACCATTATCAGTAAGGATGCAGTGTGGGATGCCATAGCGACAAATGAGATAGTTTAATATAAACTTGGAAATCTTCTTGTTGGTGGTATAGGTTAAGGTAATGAACTCAAAACATTCGGTAAAATATTTTGTGGAAGTGATTATGAACTTATGGCCATTGGAGGAGTTTGGGTGAATTTAACCAATGAGATCGAGCCCCAAGTGGGAGAAGGGTCATGGTATAATGATATTCTACAATGACTGTGAAGATGCATGTATCAAGCCACCATGTTCTTGACATGGAACATATTTATTTAAAAAAGCGATAGGCATCTTTTTCTATCGTGGGCCATTAGTAGTTGTTTGTAAGAGATTCTTCACAAGAGTAAAACCACTAGAATGTGCACCACATATTCCTTGGTGAACCTCCTATAATGTCATTTGAGCTTCTTCTGATTGTAGACACATAAGGAGGGTTCCATCAAAGTTATTTCGATACAAGGTTTCTCCTAAAATGGTATAACAAGATGCATGATAGATGAAGGTCTTGCGTTGGTTGGGGGAAGGTGAGATGGAATGATTTAATCATAGAGGTAGGCATAAATTTTGTGATACTAGGGGGAATCAGGACCAACAATGTCACAAACCATCTCAATTTTAGGCATGTTGTAGGCAGGGACCATGTGATGCTCCACAAGAAAATCACATTTATGAATGTTCTTAGGCATGGAAATTAAGGACCTAATGGTTTCCATTGCATTGGTCACTTTTCTATTTTATCTAGGGATATATTCAAACTAGATTTCTATTAAATATTGCTTCAATTCCTCAACTATGTGGTAATATAGAAGTGATTTGTCATCCTTTGTCCAATATTCAACATTGACTTGTTTAATGACCAACTGAGAGTCACCAAAGACATGCAAGCTTGTGATCTTCCATTTGTTGGCAAGGAGAAGTCTCGTAGCCAACACCTCATAATATACAATATTATTTGTACATTTAAAGGTCAATTTGTAAGACTTTGGTATGTATTCCCCTTGTAGAGTGAAAAATGATATCCCTACCCCTGATCATTTTTGTGTGTATGATCCATCAAAGTACAACTTCCATTGTGTGCTTGGGGTGACAATCATGATAACATCATCAAGGAATTCTACGACAAGGGGATGATCTCCTATGATGGGTGCTTTGGCTAATTGATCAGCTACTACTTGTCCTTTGATTTCTTTTTGGTCCACTTATTCAATGTCAAATTCTCTAAGGATCATAACCCATTTTGTTTTTCTACTAGTGAGAGCTTCTTTGGACATCATATATTTGAGATGATCAATCTTAACAATGATCTTGGTATTGCGACTGAGCATGTAGTGGCAAAGTTTCTGTGTGCAAAAGAAAATAATATGCATGCTTTCTCTATAGGTGTGTAATTGAGCTCATAGCGAACTAATGTGTGACTGATGCAGTATATATCTCTCTCTTTTCCATTGTCATATAATTGTGCCCCAGTACCCCTAGTGCAATGGTTGTAGCTGATATGTACAAAAGTAAAAGGTCTTCCCTCAAAAAGTGGAATGGGCACTATTGGTGATGTGAGATATGCTTTAATTTGATCAAAATCCATATGACATAGGAATCCCATTGGAACTTAAAATCTTTGTGGAGAAGGTGAGAAAATGGTTTACATTTTTCAAAGAGTTATGCAATGAAACGGTGGATGGACTGCAGTTTACCTTGGAGACTATAGAGTTGTTTGAGATTCTTTGAAGGTGCAATTTCTAAATGGCTTTGACTTTCTTTGGGTTCATTATGGTTCCTCTGCATGATACAATGTAACCCAAGAATTTTCTTGATGTGACTCCAAAGACACACTTATTAGGACTGGGTCGCACTTTGTATTTATCTAGTTTGTAAAATAATTTGGTAAGCATCGCAATGTGTCAGTCTCCAGTTTTTTATTTTCCTATAAGATCGTCAACATAATATTTCATGATGTCATGTACAAGATCATGAAAAATCACTATCATATCATGCTGGTAAGAAAATTTGACATGCTTAAGTTCAAAGGGCGTGAATTGGTAACAAAATGTGCACCAAGGTGTAGTGAAAGTAGTTTTATGTTAGTGTTTTGTTGTAATCTTGATCTAATTATATCTAGAGAATCCATACATTAATGATAACATCTCATGTTTGGTAGTCAAATCCACTATGATGTCAATGTTGGATAGTTGAAAATCATCCTTGGGACATGCTTTATTTAGATCTAAGAAATCTATGAAAATATGAATGCCCCCAACAACCTTGCCTACTGGTGCAATATTAGATACCTAGTCTGGATAGTCTATAGGTCTAACGAAGCTAACATCCAACATATTTCGCAATTCTACTTTTACCAAGAGTATTATTTGTGGGTGCATCTTTCTGAGTTTTTGTTTTAATGGCTTAGCTTTAGGATACACTACAAGATGATGTACAACTAAGTCAGGGTCCAAACCAGGCATGTATGCATATGACCAAGTGAAGTTGTGATGTGATTTTTGTAGAAGCTTGGTCGTATCTTTCTTTTCTTTCTCTTTCGAAGATGTTGCTACAAATGTGATTTTTGGATTCTCAGGTGTACCTAGATTTGATTCCTCTATATCCTCAATGAGAATGGATGAATTCTCATGAGGTAAGGCCATCAAAGACAAGTCAAATTCTCCCTTTTCTAGCACCTCAAGGAGGTTTTCATTAGAAGATTCATCCTTTATTTTTTACTTTTTCATCATCTGAAGGTTCCTTAGAAAGTTTTTTACTAGGGTATGGTTTATTTTCTTTTTTACTTCTATTTTTGTTTTCACTTTTGCAACTGAGAAAGTTGACTCGCTTCCCAAAGTAATCCATTATAGGTGATATGGTGTTCATACTCTTGAATATCCTTAAGGTATAATAATGTCAAGATAGCCTCATTAGTTTCACATATGCCCAATGACGATGACCCTTATTGGTCCCAATCAATAAGCTCAATTTAAGTGAGAGATTACGAGATGTGAGGTACGTGGATTATGGAATAAACATGGTTTACTTTGAAAATGCCATCATCATTGTATTCAAAAGGAACTTCATAGAATTACTTCTAAAGGTCTTCATTGTTAGAAGAATCTTCTTGGAAATTTTGAGAGGACACCTTGGTTTGGGAGTGATATTCAAGTCCACTATTGTGATAATAAGCTCTTGCATCAATAGTTATTTGATGCCTTATACTTTTGGCCTCAATCTTGTTCTATGGTATCCCATATTCTCAATAATGGGGTAAGCCTTTGGCTACTTATATTTTGGGATTTAAACATGTTTTTTCTTGTATTCTTTCTATAGCCAAGATAACACTTCTTCCTCTAAGTTCTCCTCACCAATGAGTTTCCATTGCTCAAAGGTGGTTTGTTTGTACTGAATTATGGGTTTGTTGTCCTTGGGAAAAATGGGGGAAGGCCGACCATAGGATTTGGGAAATAATGGGAGCTGACCAACATACAAGGCATTTTGAATGGTGTATTATTCACAACCTTTATCAATAATTTTCACGTACTCATAATCATTGGCTTGAGGTGGAAGCTTCATTGGATGATGGTTTGGCTAATTCATTTAATGAACAAAAAATTGTTTGTTTTCCTTCAAGAAATTTTCAATATTGAAAAGGATTGGGATCACCAATAATAGTGATTTATCTACCATTATGTGGGAGCTTGTCGAGGCATTTCTGGAAGGTGGATGGAATAACTTGAATGACATCAATTCATGGTCAACCAAGGAGAATGTTGTATGGGAGATAAAGATCAAGGACTTGGAAAGTGGTTTCTATCAATGCATGACCCACTTGAAGAGGAAGAGTTATCACACCTTTTGACTCTCATTCTATATCATCACAGACCCTTATTATTATCTTCTTCATTGGATCAATAACCTCATAAAAGAATCCTTGTTGCTTTATTAATCTTTGTTTATAAAGGTTAAAACTAGATCCACCATCTATGAGGACTCTCTTGATTTTATGGCAATGGATAATGACTTTAATATGTGGTGGTTTAATATGGTTAGGATTAGGAGAATGAAGGTCTTTACCTGTGAAAATGATGTGTTGTTATGTGGCTAAATTCACAATCATGCCTTGAAATTGGGAGGCTTTTATGCTATTAAGGACAAAAGTCTCAATATGGTCCTTCTCAAGGACTTCGTAATGTATAGGGGACATGCGGAGTAGCTCGAGGATGAAGATCTATGTAGGAGTCTTACCAAGATAGTTAGTAAGGCTATATCAATAAGTGGGGCAAGCAGATGTAGATGGAGTTGATGGGGGAGGAGCGACTTGGATAGTGACTCTTCCTCATCATGTGGTAGCATTGAAACTGGCACATTTGAATATGATGGTGTTTATGTGAGTGTTTTCTTCTTCAATGCATCCACATAAATAGTCAAATCCCAAAATGGTATTGGTAGATAGTCATAAGAGATGGCATTTAACAATGAGGCTTATCTTTCCCATGCACAGAAAAGGGGGTATTTTAGATTTTACGTTGGGCACTGGATGATGATGGGTTGTGTCTTTCCACCTTGATTTTGACATTGTCAATGAGGTCTTGGATGAATTTTTTAAGATTCATGCACTTCTTTGTATCATGACCCTTACTACGATGGCATTCACAATATTCATTATTATTGTACCAAGCAGGCTTGTGTTGATTTTAATCATAAGGCTTGGTGACCAGAAATACCATCATAATTTGTTCAACAAGATTGTGACAGATGAGATCAAGAAGTTTTGCGTGAGGGGTGTATTAGCGACTTTGGCGGGTATTGGTGTTGGTATTACGAAAGGGAAAAGAGAGATTATTGGATGGGTTACAATAGGTTTGATGGTGCTATTATTGACAGGGCTTTTGATTGGAATAATTTTTTTGATTACATCAATTATTTTGATTTGATGTCGCTTGTATATTTTTCACATGCTTAGAATTAATCACCCCATTATTAATAACGTTAATTTCCTTAGTCCAAAACTTAGGTTTGTCATTAGACAATGGGGTATAGTGATTAATTATCCCTTGTTGGAGGAGACCTTCCTCAATTATTTTCCCTTTCTTGACCACCATTTTGAAATTTTTAGGACAAGCCACTTTCATATGAAAGATATTGTGGTACAAGATTTTGAATAAAGATGTTAATCAAATGTTGTTTAGGAATTTTCCAAGGCATTTTATTGAAAAGGTGTCCAACATTGCAAGAAATTTGCAAAGTCTCTCCATTGTGTTTCTTAGTGTCACACAAGATACTTGGGGATGATTTATGCTCAATGTTGTAGGAATATTATGCAATAATTTTTTCATCAAGATCCACAAAGGTAGAGATTGATCCTTGTGGAAAGTTAATAAACCATTCAAGAGAGGGGCCTCCTAGACTTCAAGACAATAATATCTTAAGGTAATTTTCATTGTAAGAGACATCTTGGCATGCCACATAGAATTCTTTGAGATGTTTAATGGGACAATTTCCCCCTTGCATTTGTCAAAATTGGGCATCTCAAAATTTGGGGGGAATGGTTGGGTGGTAATTGATTGATCGAATGGGTAAGGGCATATATCTTGAAATGATAACTCTTTCTTGTGTCCCCAAATTGCATGTTGGGAATAGTATTTTTAAGCTAACTAACCTGTTGAGCTAGGTTAGGGGCATAATGTGATGTGAGTGTAGCCCCAAAATTATAAGGTTCTCTAAGAGTGAGTGATGTGAGACCCATGATTAGTGGAGGTACATATTGATAAGATTGGGGTGTGTGGTTGGTTGATGTCTTCATGGAAGATGATGGAAACATGAAATGCGATGAGGTATGATTGGTTTTTGATGAAGTCAAGGATGGAGAAAACTCAAAAGGTTAGTGTGATCCTTTTAGCTAACGCAAAACAACAAAAATAACAAGAACAACAAACCAACAATGAGAAAATGAGAGATCAATCTTCAATTATGATAAAAAATCTCACATTCTTGATTAGATAAAAAATCTCTAACAAACCCTGGCCAAGCTGTGCTAGATAATATTATGAAAACTCTCTTATCCCATAGGAACAAGTCCATAAGATTAAATAGAAATTATAATCATCAGTCAGCCTAGTAAAGATCACATTTTACAAGAATAAGAAAACATGTTACAAAAATTAGGCTAGGATTAAAAACAATTGGATCAAACTCCAATGCAAAAAATAAGAGATGAAAACAAATAAATAAGTCAACCTCAAATTTATCACTGAGATGGCATGATTACACTTGCAAAAACCAACTAGAAGATCAGAAACCAAACCACTGATCGGTAACATGAAGAACAATACAGTCCCGCAAACAATTTGTAACAACTCTCGCATGATGAAACCAAAAGAGGTGAAATCATAGGAAATGAACCAACATGAAGCCACAAATACATGACCATGACTGCAACCAAAAACAACAAGTATAGATCCATCACCAATAGAAACATTAGACTGAAAGCAAACATACTAACTACTGAAAGAAAATGTTTTTTTAGTTGATGCAAGATTGCAAGATCCCAAGATGCTCTTGCATCAGACACCTAGGGTAATTGAAAAGTGAGTCCCTCACTTTTCTGGGGCCAAAGGAAAACCAAATTGGTCAACCTTAGCCTGAGAAATCCATGAAGAATCCTCCACTAGTCTATCCTTCTACTTGACAAGATATTCCATATATTGCTTACTTCTTGTACTCTGACCAAATCTATTATCCAAAATCTACTTTATTTGTTCCAATTGCTTCTTAGGATATTATTGTCTAATCTCTGACTCACCAATACCATCACAATCTGATTAATGATACTCATACAAATAAACAACATTGAATATCAGTGATATATGCATGTCCTTTGGTAATTCCACTTCATATGCATTCCCTGAATCAAATCTCCTCAAGATCCTACAAGGAGAAAACTTCTTCATCTTTAACTTATTATAAGTACCAACAAGAAATCTACCCTTTTGCAAATACACCATAACTTCATCTTTGACTTGAAATTACTTATGTCTCCTCTTCATGTCAGCTCACCTTTTATAAAATTGATTCATTTCCTCCAAATGATGCCTCACTTCTTCATGCAATGGCTTCATAACCTCAACAAAATCCTCTCATTCATCTCTCTTCTTAACATCATGACTGATATCCCTTAATTTTGTTACTCCCTTAGGATTAAACCCAATAACCACTTCAAATGGTGTCTTCCCCATGCTCCTATTTGTTGAATTATTGTAAGAAAACTCCTCTTGAGGTAAAATTAAATCCCAATTTCCAGGCTTATGTCCAACTAAACACCTCAACAAGTTCCCTAAACTCTTGTTCACAACTTATGTTTTTACATCAGGTTGTGGATGAAAAGTAGAACTTAACTTCAAATAAGCTTTCATCTTCTTCCAAAGTGTCCTTAAAAATACCCAACAAATTGACTAGCCCTGTCAGAAACAATTCTCTTAGGTAATCCATGTAATCTCACAATCTCCTTGAAAAAAAAATTAGCTACATGCATTGCATCTGTAGTCTTCTTACAAGGAATAAAATGTACCATTTTAGAAACCCTATCTACAACATAAAAGATAGATTCATAACCTCTCTGTATTCAAGGCAATCCAAGTACAAAATCCATACTAATCTCCTCCCAAGGTCTGATTGGTACTTTCAAAGGTGTATACAACCCCACATTCTGACTACTTCCTTTTGCAACTTCACATACCTTACAACTCTCTCACCAAAGCTATTGTCTTATCAATTCCAAAATGTCCTGCTAGACCTCCACTATGTTTCTCCTTAATCATGTTATCTCTCATGGAAATCTGAGGTATACATAATTGATTACCTCTAAACAATATTCCACCCTTAATGAAATAATCCAACCACATACTTCTATCTGCAACAATAGGTTCTTTACAAGCCTTCTAAGATACAAAAATTATAGATCTTCCTCATACAAGGTCTTCAATTCATCAAAACCCAATACTGCAATCTTCATCTCAGCAAACAAATTCCTTCTTCTACTCAAAGCATCAACAACTTTATTTTCTACACCACTCTTATATTTCAACACAAATGTATAGGCCTGCAAAAACTCAACCCATCACAGATGTCTCTGATTCAACTTACATTGGCTGCTCAAATAATTCAATGCTTGATGATCAATATACAATACAAACTCCTTAGGTAACAAGTAATGTCTCCACTTCTTCAAAGCTTGAATTATAGTAATTGTATTTCTACTAGCATCACAGTCTACTTGAAATACCTTATTGAAATTGGGTAAAGCTAATATCAGTCGTTCAGTCACCTTCTATATTAACAACTCAATACTTTTGTGTGCTCCATGTGCCCATTTGAACTCTTACCTATGTCCTCTCATAGTTTCATTCATCGCTCCATAGATTGAGATAAAAAATTTGAAAAACTTCCGATAGAAACTTGCCAACCCATGAAATGATCTTACCTCTCCAACATTCTCTAGTGTAGGCCAGTCAATAATGCCTTTCACTTTCTCAGGATCCATCTTCAATTCTTCACCATATATTAAAAATCCCAAGTATACTAACTCCTCTTTTATGAAAGTACACTTCTTTATGTTTATCAACAACTTCTCTTCCCTTAACCTCTGCAATACTTGTCTAGGATGCATCAGATGTTCCTCTTTTCTTTTACTCAAAATCAAGATATCATTCAAACACACAATGAAAAAATTACCCAAGAATCTCTTCAGGGCTTCATTCAATAATCTCATAAAAGTACTAGGTGCATAGAAAATCCAAAAGGCATTATGAACCACTCATATAATCCCTCATTTGTCTTAAATACAGTCTTCCACTCATCACCTTCTCTGATTCTAATATGATGATATCCACTCTTCAATTCAAACTTTCCTATTGAGTTCTTCATTCTCTGCTAGTGTCATCCTATATGCTACTTTATTTGGAAAACTAGCTCCATTTATTAGATCCATGTAATGAATAATACTTCTTACCGTTTGTAGTCCATTAGGTACATTATTATATATGATGTCAACATACCCATTCAACAATCCAATGATTTCCTTAGGATGTTCTTCTATCAAAACATTCTTCTTAGACTCCTTATGTACTAAAGCAAAACATACATTATTATGCTTCATGCCATCCAAAAACTTCCTTCCCTACAAAATAGATTGTTGCACTAGTACATACTTCACTCTTAAGAGGTTCCTCTATAGGTAACAAATTTTGTTTCATCCCATTAACAACAATAGTATAAACATTCGTTCTACCATCATGTATGGCTTTCCTATCATACTGCCATGGTCTCCTCAACAAGACATGACACACATCCATAGGCATAATATTACACAAAACCTCATCATAATATGTCCCAATATTTGATTTTACAAGGCATTGTTCATTTACCATTACCTTACGTTCATCTTGAATCCATGCAATCTAATATGGCTTAGGATGCTTCATCCTCTACAACTTCAATTTTTCAACTAACTCCTCTGAAGCAAGCTTATCAAAACTGCCACTGTCTATGACAACATTGCACACCTTTTTTTGTACCTTACATCTTGTTCTAAATAAATTATTCCTCTGTATAAACTCCCTCTCTTGTTCTCCATGATATAGGATCATCCTAGTCATCAGGATTGCATCTTCCTTTGCTTAATTTTTGTTTATTGAATCGGTGGACTCTTTGTCAGCAAATCTTATTCTCCTATTTCCCTATGCTTTCTTCTCCAATTTACCTTGTTTAAATTTAAAGGCTATATGTCTTGTTTCACCACTTCCTTGCCCTTCCTTCTGATAGGAAATCCTATCATTCCTCCTATACCGATCAATGTCCTTATCTTCTAGTTCATTTTTACTCTGATCTATAGTAGATCTACCTCTACCTCTTTGAAATATTCCACCTCTACCTCTTTGTCTCTTCTCCTACCTCCAGTTAAGATTTTCTTTAGTCTTTGAGGCCAACTTATAAGCCTCTTCCACACTCCTAATATGACCTAGACTGACTTCATCTTGGATTGATGTCCTCAAACCATTAAGGTACCGAGAAACTTGTTCAGCTTCATCATCTACATAACCAAATCTGAAGTTCAACTTGTCAAATTCTTTAGTGTAACTCTTAACACTTAGATATCTCTTCTTCTAGTTTTGCAACTTTCTAAACAAACTTACTTGATAATCCTCAGCCAAAAAAATAGCTTTTAACTTGTGTACCATCTTAACACAAGATTTGATCTTGTCATTACCTTTTCTTTTCCAATATGTTTACGAATGTTTCCACCACAGGGATGCATATCCATTCAACTTGGTGCAAGCGTACTTAACTTTCCTTTCTTCATTAGTCCGTTCAAGATCAAAATACTTCTCCATCTCTGTGATCTAATCTATCAACTCATCAACATCTAGGTTACCATGATAATAAGGTGGGTTGAAATGAGGTCTCCGATTAACATTAGTCAAAGACCTAATGAATCTTCCCTCTCCTTGATTCAACTCAGGTTATGCATCCTGGTTATTGCCTTCTACTGCTTCATTCTGGTTATATTCGTCTCCTTCTTCATCACTTACATCTTCTATATGTTGTCCTCTCCTTTGAGATGTCTCTATTGCTTCTAATCTTGTCTCTATAGATATTTGCCTAAACAAATCCAAAACATCTTGATCTCCATGTCATGCTCCACCTATAGCATTTCTCCTGGCCATCTTCACAATCCTCAGTCATTGTAGGTCAGATGCTCTCAACCACCACCCCACAAGAAAACCCTAAGGATGTGAAACCCTAAGCTATGATACCACTTGATGCAGTCAAGGATGAAGAAACCTCAAAAGGTCAGTTTGATCCTTGCAGCCAACACAACACAACATAAATAACAAGAAAAACAAACCAACAATGAGAAAATAAGAGACCGGCCTTCAATTACGATTGCTGAATCAATTACAATTGACCTGCAACATGCAGTCTCACATGTCAGACATACATGCTTGATTAGACCATAAATCTCTTACAAACCCTATCCAAGTTGTGCTAGATAATCTTATGAAAACTATCTTATCTCATAGGAATAAGTCCATAAGCTTAAATAACAATTACAATCATCAGTCGACCTAGAAAAGATCATATTTTCCAAGAATAAGAAAACATGTGACAACAATTAGGGCAGGACCCAAAAAAAATGGATCAAACTCCAATGCAAACAATAAGAGATGTGATCAAACAAATAAGTTGGCCTCAAATGTATCATGATTTGGGTCCTGTCCTATCTTGCATACATTATGTTTTTCCCATCTTAGGGAATGTGATCTTTTTTGTCCGACTTGTGGCTTGTGAACTTGTATATATTATAGCCTTGGTTCTTTTTTAGGAAGCTCTTGGTAGTAATTATTTTAGTGGTTAACATATAGGATGGATCTAGATTTCTTTATGTAATTAGGCATGTGTGCCTTAAGTGTAATTCAACATGTTGCTGGGAAGATATGATGTAAATTCTTGTTTCTAAGATAATGTGAAGGCTTGAGTGGGCATGTTTATTGTTCCTTGTTGATTTATTGATGATACATGTGTTGGTTGTTTCCATTGTGTTGACTCTTGCTGCATGGTTGGATCATCTCCATTGGGGAAACTCCAGCCATGACTGCATCACTCTATCACTACAAGTTTGTCTTCGGATGAAGACTTCACAAATTTTCCTAGCTATGAACTATGTTGTGAATCCACCAAGAAAATGAATTCATTTTTTATCCAATCCACCAAGAAATCATGAAGGTTTATCTCCTCAGGTTTCAAAACTAAAGAGCAGAAGCTCCCAAAATCTCTAAGAGAAAATAATAAACCAAACCAAAACCAAGCATGTTGAGAATGAGCCTCTCAATGTTCTTTAATAGCACATTCATGTGACTATTCATTTTCCCTCTTCCTGTCTCTTGGAATTCTTTTTCTATGTCTCTTTATTATCCCCTTTAAATTAAAATAACTTTATTAATTTTTGCTAAGCTCCATTAAAACATTTTATTAATTTATTAAATAATTGAATTAAGCTATCATTAAATTTGATATAATTTGACAACTTAAACTTAATTATTTAATTGACTTCTAATGTCCCAAAAAGGGGACATTAAATTCCTCCCTTCTTGGAGATTGCTTTCCCTCGGCCAATTTGCACCTGCATGCTGAAACCAAATGTCTATATCTTATATCAACCTAAAGAATGTTACTTCACCAATCCGATGTGCTACTCTGATGTAAACATTATCATACCCAGAATTTGGAAGCCACTCGTCAAAATCTCACTAAAATAATATACCAAATATACGACTATTAGGATCCCAAATTATCACGCTATCACAATTGTCAAATATGAAGAGGTAGTAGTATCTCAAGGAGCTATCAACACCAAAAAAATCTCCAACTCCAAAGGATCTTGCATGGAAGTGCAAAACACCAAACATAGGCACATAAAAAATCATATTAAATCATCCTAAGTTGTTGGTGTAAACTAGAACAACTCCCATATATCTGAAAACTCTACGAGAGCTAAAATAAATGCCATGTAATATATCTTTCCAAGTTCAAGAAAGACCACATCAGAAAACTCCCTGCCAATCACGATCCTAGGTAAAAAAAAGAATAATCCATTTAACCAAAAAGTAAGAATCCAAATAGCTCCTGTCATAAAATTCCATAAAAGAATTTGATCCATCACTATTGAAGGACTGGAATGGAAGTTAGCATAACAAGCCCTAACATCAACTAATCAGGGATTACCTCTATGGTCAACTACTAAAACTATGACACTAACAATTAAATTCCAAATGTGGGTAGCCCAAAAATCCCAACTCACTACAATCAACCCATCATCATCTGAAAGCACACATAATAATGCTATGAAGTGACCATAGTAACTCAAATTGCTCCAAGTGGAAGTGAAGAATAATTGAGTTGTGCCCAAGGGATGTCCCACAACTAACTGTACTAAAGTCTGCAAGTGCACAAAATCAAATTCCTCTAAGATTGAGGTCAATATCAATGATGTGAAGGAACTAGTACAACAATAAACAATCTAAAGTATCATTGAATACATAAGAGTCATGAGTATGGAAGTAGCTAAAAACACATCTCCTGTGATCAAATTATATCTAACATCCACCCTCAACCAGGAAATAATCATCTATTAAACCAAAGAATCCATCTGAATTATCTCTAGATTAGAATCTAAACTCATGTGTAAGCTGATTGGAAAGTGGGAAACAATACTAAATCTATAAATTGATCCACAACTCCAATCCTGTGACCAAAACTCATCACTAAAATTTACACATAGGTTCCAAATCATGTAATCAATTCCATCCTCATCACTAGAATCAGAAGAATTTTCCTCATCCATCTTGAAGAGTGGATTATCAAATATCCAATCAACATCTATCTCAAACAAAGAATTGTCAATCAAAATATTAATGTCCTTTACTCCAAACTCATACCAAGGTTCTAGCTGGTCCAAAATTTTATTACTAGATCTTTTGGGACAATTATCCAAATCATAAGTTTGTTTTATGATATCAAGTTCCTTAATCACTTCCTTGAAAAAATTAGTCCTTCCTTTGTTTTCCTTCTGCCTAAAATAATTAGCGACAACAATATGATTATTTTCTTCTTGAAGAGTCATTTGCATATTCACCAATATCTCTTGTGTATCATTAAGCTCCCTAATGAGCTTATTAACCTCATCCTCATTTCCTTCAATTTATCAACTTATACCTCAACAATCTTTAAAATATGACCCATTTCTACAAGTAAATACAAATAATCATATTTAATTAATTCCAGAGCCATTTTGACCGCCTGCAAGTCTGCAAAATAAAAAATCATATTCCATGCCCTTTTGTCTCTTTTTGATTTGAACCTTCTTATAGAGGTATTCAATGATCTTTTGAGAGTCATAATAATGTACTAAGGCTACAACTATCATATCATTGGTGATCTTCAACTGATTTTTCAAAGTATGAGTCTCAACACCATCATCTTGGAATGTATTGTTTGATTGATCCACCAAAACACTATGATGCATAAGTGAACTGCTGCTATAAATAACACATGTTTCATCATACCTTTCAAGGTTGTCATAAATTTCATCATTGGCCTCAAAGTCCTTATTTGATTGATCTGCATACAGAGTCAAGGTTTCTTCTAATTCATTATTTTCAAGCAATTTCATACCATGCAAAGGTTCATGCACCTCATTGTAAACATCTTGAGACTCTTATATGTTAGCTCCTTGAGTAAAACCACCCTCATTAAAATATTTTTCAATCACAAATTCCAAGTCACCAATATAGAGATTTGTATATCCCTTACCTATAACAACAACTGAATCCATTTGCTCACAAGCATTTGTGTTATTTTGTTGGAACAAAGATGTGGAATTTATATCTTCTTCATTACTGGTCCAAACATCTTTGGTTGACGTATCTTCCTTACTAACCTCACAATTTTATCACGTGTCCAAGTCTCTTGACATGTGAAACAAATATGCTCCCTTCTCATTTGGTTCCTACTTTTTTGCAAGACCCTGTAACCTATAAGCCCATTGAGGGCTCATAAGCTATAGGTGAAGTTTTATGTTCCTTTCTCCAAATGGCCAACAAGTCTGATTGCAACTTCTTATATATTTTATCATCCTCAACTAATATTAATGACATAAAGGTTTGCATACAAGCCTTCACATTGTCTTGATGATGTTTCTCGATTTTGGTTAAGTATTGAAATAATTGAAGAATGAATTCATCACATTTGAGATCAACCATAATGATAAATGATCTAGCTCTTGCCATAATTTATAGAATCTTAATACTCTTAACAAAGGTAGGGTCTTTGTCATTATGTAACCCATGTAGGCTCTCCACAATCAACTATAAAACCTTCTTTAGTATGTCATCTTTATAGGGTGCTACTTGAGATTTTATTCTTATGATCTTACTGAAACAAGTAGAAACTGCAAGTCTGACCTCTTCATAATGATGTTTCATAAACTTAACCTGGACCAAAGTGAGCATCGAGGGCTGCAAAGCTCAATTCAAAAGCTTCTAATATGACTAGTCGAATTTGAACAAATACAAGTCTAATCCCTCCAACTTAGAGAGAGAAAAATCAAGAAATTTCACAAACTTTAATTTCAATTCAATTACATACAGCCAATTCCCTAATTCCTTTTCTTTCAACAAGTCCCTTAGTTGTTAACCATTAAATGTGTCATTAAAATCTATTGATAAAAAATACTTTTCTAATCTACCATTGTCTTCATTTGGGTCTCTCCAAACTGAATTCAACCAAGTTTGATGTCCACTTCCATAGGTTTTAAGATGATACCCTCTAGGAGAAATCCCTATTTTGGAGCTAGTTTTTAATAGACTTTTTCACCAACTCAATTACAAGAACATTCTATCAAACAATTTGCTTGAAACCAAGAGTAATTATTTCTTGATTCCTTCACTACAAGATCCACACTAGTATACGTAACGAGAAGTATATAGTATCAATTCATCAAGAAATCAACAACCGTTCCAAACTTCTTCAAATATCATTAGGAACCAGTGATCTTATACATATTTTGAGTCATAAATATCAATCTAAGAGCAGTTTGAATCCTTAATAAATAGATTACAACATTCGCCAACCCCCAGGTCCTATACAAAATGGGCCCAACACAAAAGGATGATTTTGCCTTGTTAAATAAATGCTCTCTAATACAAATAATCTATTAGGCCATGCTCTACCTTAAATATAGTTCTATTTTAAAATTAAAGAACTTATAAATTGCCATGGTCTTTGTGAATCATAACCTTAGACTATTACTTAGTTGTTTCTACTCTAATATCACTCTCACTGACATTAACTAGATAACTTAATTGCAAACTAGAATGCCAAGGGGAGCCAATTCACCTTACCCTATCATCAATCCTAATGTCATTCAATGCTTTTGTTTCGTGTTTGAGATGACCTTGATGGTGAAAAATGAACTAAACAACTATTCCCTTCTCACGATTCTCAAACAAAGAATTAATTACTAGTCCCAATGAAAATGGTACTTATCTTATATAGACATATACACATGTGTATATATATAGACATATACATATGTGTGTATATACACATATACACAAACCATACATGTGTGTATATATGCACACATGTATACACACACATGTTTATATATACATCCTTATAGAAATATAATATACATCTTTATAGTCGTGGATTCCACAAAATATTAAATTTGCTTTTGTAAAAATTGGAATTGGAATTTGAAATTCCAATTCCACCTATTTAGGTGGAAGATGATATTCCCATTTTGGGGGCAAAATGAGAATTTCAGAATTCCAATTCCATTTTTTTCCAAGGACCCAAACATGGAATTTTGCAATATCCAGAATTAGATAATGCCAATTCCGATCCAATTCCTACTGCCAAACGGGCCCTAACAAGAAAAATCACAATTTATATTGGTTGCAAAAGCTTCTCTCCTGAATAGACTTGGAAATAATAAAATCTATCAGTGGATGGGTAGAAATAAATATTTGTTAAGGTATCTCCCCAATGAAAACATAAATCCAACCTTTATATTCTCTTGTCCAACTGTAGTTTATTCATTTCAATTGATTTTGATAATAATAATGTTCGACTCCAAACTTATATTTGTGGTCCTTTAATATATTGTATAAACGTAAAATTGGTCAAAGCAAAGTCAACTACATTCAAGCAAGGAAAATCAAGAAATTATTGATCAAATCATGAATTAATTGAAATACAAGCCAATAGGATTAATTAAATCAAGGATCAAATAACTATGTGACTGATTAAATCAATTAATTATATAGTTCAAACAAATTAATTCCAACCTATTCAAATCCTACACATGGCTAAATCAATTAAGTTTTTTAAATTGATAATTCATTTATTCTCACCCACCACAAAAGGACAAAACTCAATTAACCAATGAGGTGAGAGTATTTTGATAACATGGATCACTGATAGCCTTTGCTATCTCAACCCTTCATATTGCCTTTTCTATCTTAACCATCCATCTTTGTCTCTTTGTCCCAATATTTGAAACACCTAACTTACCTACTTGGTTCATCATGGATTAATTCAACCCTCATCTAACTCATGCTCCTGATTTTGGAAATCCTATAAATAGAAGGAATTTCTAGAGCAAATAATCCATTATCATCCACTCTCATTTTGCATCACCATTATTGTCATTTTGCATTCATCTTAGGAGTTCAATTTGTTGCTATTATCTCTAGAAGCAAATTGAATTTAGTTTCACATCATGATCATGGAGAATTGAGCATTTAGATAGGCAAATTTGGCTTAGTTTTGCATGGAATTTGCATTTTAAGCTTAGCCTTTTATCATATTTGCACTCTCATTTTAGAGGTTGTCACTTTAGGAATGTTTTTAAGATATGAGAGCATTCATATTGTCCTTCTAATTAGAGAACCATGGGATGTTTATAAATTATTTTCAATTCAAATTTATATTTAGCTTAATCTTTCATGTTTTTGAGTTGAATTGATTGAACTAATCCTATGAAGGTATTTCACAC